>WSUI01000930.1:0-10145 GCA_019633595.1 Tulasnella sp. UAMH 9824
CGGGGGTTGCCGCCGTACGCCTCCGCCATTCGTCGCCGAATGATTCAACCGCATTCGCTCCAGGAATTCAGGAAACGACATTGACGCCGCTGCTGGATCCGGGAAACCACTCGCCGTAGACTGTTGCATAACCCCGATCGAGAGTTGGGAGACTGAAGGCTGCGTCGACGGTTGGGAGACCGACGACTGCGTCGAGGCTTGTTTTGGGGCATTCGCTTTCCGCTTCCTCGGTTGAAGGTATCGCAGTGGAGGTCTTCGAGGTTTACCTTCACCTGGGAACAACGGCAGCTTTTCGCCCAACAGACTGTCGATCGGTTGACCAGCTTCCAATAAAAAGACCGCACGTTGGCACTCTTGAACAAACCGCTCGTTCACCCGTTGAGAGACGCCATTGGCGCAGTTCTAAACGTGATGGGCAAAAAACGTCAGCAAGAAGAATGGCCTACGGTTAACGAAAACGAACCTTAGCGGTAAGGAACGGATCAACCACGACCAATTTACTCTTCCTCCAATCATCCGGCTGAACACCCGCAACGGGATCAACAGGTGCAACGTCGTTGACGTCGTTGGCCAACGCTACATCGTCATCTTCGCCCGTTGCCTGTGCGTCAGTCCGCCCCGCCAACTTGTCGTTCCCCTGGTTCTGAGCTTTCGACTCTTTCTCCTCCACCATCGACATCTGCCGTCGGTCCAAACCACCTTTCTTGATATCCAGAACGTGGCTCTCGTATTTGAACTCGTACGCGAAGAACCTGGAGTCGCGCGACGAGCCTTTCCCATCAGCCAAGTTTCAGGCAGCAACAGGAAGACATCGCGTACCGGAACCACGCATAGATGGCTTCACTCAACGCCATCAAACGGCCCGTCCACCCTCGTTTCAGGATCACGTCAAGACGCTCGAACCTCGTATCACTCCAAACCCTCTTGTCCTTCTTGAGCTTTGACCAAAACACGTCCGTTCTCTCGTCCGGCTGGCCAACCGCGCACGATTGCAGGTTCGGCAGCACGCCTCGGATCTAACGAGGAGAGAGAAAACGATTAGTAAACGCCGGGAGAGCCCTCTAGGTTTAGTCAGACAAACGGCGTACCTGCAAGAACGAGACGATCATCAACGTCAGACAATAACTGCTGTACGAGCTCGGTCCGTCCTGCCCAGCCGCGTCGTTAAACGCCCACGACTTCGCCCACTTCTTGATGAAGAAGATCATCGACCTCAAGGGCGCCCACGCGTTGCAGTAATTCGCCAGGAGGACGGTGTTGACGCACCCAAGCGCGTTGTTGCAGTTCAAGTCGATGTTGAGGCGGTTTCGCGGGTCGTAGAACTTCACGATGGGCACCGTCGCACCCGTGATCGCGATCACCCGCTGGAACCCGCCGTCTTGAAGCGCCCAACCGACTTTCCTAACAATTATGAGAGCGTGTTATTGGAAACGCGCGCGAACCGTGACGAAAACGCGCAATTCACTTCATGTTGTAGACGGCCGGAAGCTCATCGCTTTTCACGTTCGGGTTCCATCCTCGATCGAGGTCGGGGTCCTTCAAACAGAACCAATTCAGCTTAGCCATATGGCAACGCTCCCTCGCGGACTTACCAAGATGATCATGTCCAAATCGCTCGTCGCCGAATCAACGCCGTACTGCGTGCTCCCAAAGCATTGAACCAAGTACTTCTCCCCAAACGCGGAGCGGATGACTTGGTTCACCCGATGGATGGTGCGTTGACGAGCAGCTCTAATCGAATCATCTGGAGCTTGGGCCTAACGTAACCGAAACAAACGGAATTTTTGTTAACAACCCCGATCGAAACTCATAAGACGGTCTCGTACCAGGATCATCCGCTGGATTGCAACCTCAATCAGAGGGTCCGAGAACCGCTGAGCAGGAGTTGAAGCTTGAACGACTTCCACGGCTTCTCCGAATATGCAATGCAAAGGGGCAGTGGAGTCCAGCTGAGTGACGGTGTACTTGGCAGCGGTTTGCAGGCGATGCCAAGTGCTCCACGAAAGGTTGGCCGCATGGTTCTGTAAAAATGAGCGTCTCGTCTCCGTGAGTTCTAGCGTCTACGCCGCGAACTGGAATCAAAGGCTCACATGGAATGGTAAGAAAGGATCTAGGACGAACAATGGCGGTTTGGTAGCTCCGCCGCCGGGGGGGTTCGGGTTCAAGCTTTCGTACTCTTCGCGTTGAAGTGAGGATGGAGCCACCATAGACAGCACTCGTTTCGTGATCTTGGGGTCGTTGAGAAACCTGACGAAAGATGAGGATTTTTCCAGCGTCAGCTTTCCGCGTACCACGAAGAAAGTCAAACCTCTTCCTCACTTGAAGAACCCATGAATGATCTCTCCCGCAGGAGCCCGAGACAGTCGGTCGCTCAATCGGTAACTCTTCAAATCACCCCTCTCCGCGGCCTCCAAAAAGTCGCTGCCGTGGTGAGCGACGCTTCTCCGCGTCGGATTGTGCTCCATCCAGCTCGTCAAATCCCGCATCCCGTACTCCGAACTCAAATACGTCAAGACGAGAAGCGCCAAACACGCGGGACTGAGCTCGCCCGGTTCGACGTCCCACGAACGAACCCACAGGTCGAAAAACGGTAAGAGAGCGTGCAAGGGCTGGTAATGCCACCTGTACGCGTTGAAAAACGCGTTCAGGGGAGCGTGTAAGGGTGAAGGTGGTAAGAGGTCGAACTCGATGCCTTCGATGGTGCACTCCACCGGATCGGGCAGCTTCGTTTCCGAGTCGGTTGGGATTTGCAAAAAAGGTGAGATTCCTTGTAGGACGGACTCGAGAGGTCGAAGGTTTGGCGACTTGCGTGCAGACCGTTTCTTCTGGCGATGTTCAGGCGGTGTCGCTGCCACAGTTTCGCCCGACAGGGGATCGTACGGCTGCGCCAACGCCACTTGAAGCACGCTTTCCTCGGTCTCGAACGAGTACGTCCACGGGCTCACGTCGATGACTTTCCACGCCGTGATCGAGCCGGTGGCTTCTTGAAGTGTGGCCAAAATGGCACGCCGCTTTTGAACCGTTTCTTGACTGGCGGCGTGACGCTGCCGGATCCGACAGAGCAAAATTCCCTCGTTCAGCTATCAACTATGCTGCAACGAAAGGGATTTACGTACGTTGACGATGTGATACATGTCGCTCTCGATACATGGATGCCATGTACTCGTCGTAGAGCTGGAAGTCGAGGACGAACCGGCTCCTGTGGTCGACCTGGATATCGAACCGCCGGTCTGCTGTTGTCGATGCTGCATCCTGCCTGCTCTGTTGCTTGATTTGATATCCAAGACTGAATTATTCTTCTTTCGAAGGAACGTATCGATAATCTTTTTACTCCTTACTGCGCTGTGTACGGGGTACTCTTGACGGCTAGCGACGATCGGCGGTGGTGTCCCGAACGACTTTTTCAGCGAATCGCGCTTCGGTAAGGATTTTCGCTGCTTCCCCGCTGATTTGGTCCTCGAGGGAGGTGGGTGGTACGTGCTCTGGAGGCTTGGAACGAGTTTCCGCACTGCGGAGTGAGCCGAGCGACTTGGGTGGAGGAGGAAGACCTGGGAGAGTTGCTTAGGTTCGTGACGTCTCCAGCGAAGCAGGGGCGCAGGACCGAGCAGCGGTCGACTCGCGCACCGCACCAGATACAACGACGTCTTTAAGGACCGCTTGGAAGGCGTTGCTGGAAGAAGGGCCTAAGAATTGCTTGTTTTGTAAGTAGCTGAGAGTGAAATGCGACAAAGGCGCTGGATGGAGCCTTTGGGCAGATGTGTGTAGGGGGCCTGGAAATTTCAATATGAACCGAGGCCAAACGGGGATGGCGGGTGCAGTGTAAACATTGCCTTTGCCGTGCTCTTAAAAATCACAAAAAATGGGGTGAAAAAATATAGCACTAAGAAGCCCGTGACGGGATTCATTCACTCATTCAGTTGACACGCGGTTTTTATACGTGAAAAGGTCCATCATCATGGGTGGAAACATGATCCATTTTGTTGTTGAGCGTGAACGGTAACGGTTACGGAATAGACAAAGACAACAAAAAAAGTGAAAACAATCCTCATAAACTACGTATGTCCTTCGTGCTGTTGATCATACGAACATCCACACTCCAACTCATCAGGGGAAGAGAAGCCGTTTAGAGCTTGCAGCAGGGGACGGCAGCCTCAGCGGGAGCGGAGCCAGTGGGGTGCCACCTGAGAGCGGAGGAGTTGACGTCGAGCTTGAGCGACTTGTAGCCGGCGAGGGTCATGGTAATGTCCAAGTCGGCGAGCAAGCTCTTCATGACGCTGTGAAAGTGAAAACGCGATTCGTCAGGAACCGGACTCGCAACTGTTAGGATCGGGAACTTACTGTCGGACACCACGCTCACCACCGTGAGCCATACCGTACACCCATGGGCGACCGACGAGGACGGCGTCAGCACCGAGGGCGACAGCCTTGAAGACGTCGGCACCAGTGCGGATACCGGAGTCGAAGAGGATGGTCATGCGGCCCTTGACGGCCTCGACGATCTCGGGGAGGACGTCGAGCGAGGCGGTCTCACCGTCGATCTGGCGACCACCGTGGTTGGAGACGACGATACCGTCGCAGCCGTATTCGAGAGCCTTGAGCGCGTCGTGAGCGGACAAGATACCCTTCAAGACGACGGGGCGGCCACCGGTGACTGTTCGCGAGTAATTGGGATCAGGACCCAAGCCGAGTCGGTTAGGCGTGAAATCAACTACTCACTGTGCCTCCATTGCCAGACGAGCCAGCGGACCTTCTCCCAGATGTGAGACTTGCCGTGGTAGACGTGCTTGTCGACCCACTTGGTGCAGTCGGTCTTGAGGTCACCGTACTTCTTGACGAAGACAGCGTCGGAAGCGCCGATGTCGTTGCCGCTGTTCTCATAGAAGGGGTAGCTGCCGTTGTCGATGGCCTCGCTGGCCCAACCGGTCTGCCAGGCGTCGATGGTGAACATCAAGACGTCGTAGCCGGAAGCCCAGGCACGGTTGAGGAGGGAAAGGGTAACCTCGTCATCGTGGCTCATGTAGAGCTGGAAGAAGCGAGGAGCCTTGGGGTTGCCGTGGGTGCCGGAGGGACCACGCCAGATCGAGTTGGACTCGTTCTTGATGGCAGCGCCGAAATCGTTGGCAGCGGCAACACCCTCGATGGTGCAGCTGGCAGCGGTGGAAAGGACGTAAGGAAGTCCGAGTTCACCAGCGATCCTGCGGAACGGAAGAGAGGCTTGAAGTCAGCCATCCGCGATCATATGACCGCCAGTAGATAACGGATACGTACTTGGCGGGGATGGTCTCGCCACCGCAGCATTGGTAGACCTTGTTCAAGCCGATGGGGGCGAAGATGATGGGAGCTGGGATGTGGTGGCCGAAGATGCAGACGGTGAGGTCACGGCAGCAAGTGTCGGTGAGAGCCCTCGGAATGATCCTCCAATGGTAGAACGCCTCCCTACACGTGGGGAAAATGATCGAAGCACCAGGCAGGCGGCGGGCATGTTAGCACGCCGACAACAACAAACGCCAAGCAGCCCAACGGGGACAACGGGCAAGGAAAATTGTACTGACCTGTTGGCGCGCTCGGTCCAGCCGGCGCCGGCGGTGGCAGCAACGTATGACCACGCAGCGCCGGTGAGCTTCTGCTTAGCAGAGATTTCGAGCTTGGTGGGCTCGATGGAGAATGGCGGGGCTGTAATAACGGGGACAATGAAAAAAAGCGATGACGATCAGGGGACATGTTCAACGACGGAACGCAACGACCAATCCCCGGGGGATGGATAGCGGAAACGGGACTCACCAATGCCCTTTGCGCCGGCGAGGAAGACCTCACGCTGGTAGAGCGAGTAAGCCGGGGAGGGAGACTTGCACTTGAGTGGGTCCATGGATAAGTTTTGGTTACTCGTACGTGAGTTCGTGAGTGGGCAGAGGGAGGAGGACTGAGGAGGGAGGAATACGGAGGACTGTTCGCTGGCAAACTCGCGAGTACGTCGAGGGTTTATAAATGCTGCGACGGGCGTTGATGGGAGAGGGCTGGATGCGTGGCTTCCGAGCGGAAAAGGACTCTGTCACATCCCGGTTTATGAGATTCGAAGCAAAAAACGGGCCATGTATGTGCCTGTATTGTCATTCTGCTGATCCCCTTCTGAGGGTCTGCCCAACATATTCGCGCCCGGTCTCACTCCAACACCGACGCCCCCCACCCTTATCCCCCGCCCATATGAATTCCGAGTCCATGAGAACGCGTCGACGTCGCTGCCCGTCCACTGTAATCGTTCGAAGCTCCATCGCTGAGCAGAGCATGGCCGCCGGTGTCAACTAATAACGAACGCGAGGACAGCGCGACAGGCAGCTGTTGGAAGCCCGATCAGGGTTCAATTTCACCAGGCACATCCGATTCCCACACTTCTTTTTCGGACCTTACAATAGCGCCCACCCCGTTTCCCTTGACAAACGCCCAAATCGCTCCATCCCGACGGCAAATAGTAATCTTATTACGGAGCCGTCTGCCCTCTTTTCGGCACTAACCGCCTGATGGTTTGACGTGTGACTCGGCTTTAATCGTTGCCGAGTTTTCCATGTCCCTATGTTCCCTTAATTGCGCAGCGCGTTTTTCCAATTCGCTCCGTTTTTTTTTTTTTTTGCTGTGTTGGCAAAGTTCAGGACATAAAAACAGAGCAGAGTGTACCTGTCATTGTCCACTCTCCGGCAACTTGAATGGATGGTAAATTACGATAGGCTTGGAAGGGGGGGCAGACACGTTTCGTTTTCCCAAACTTGGACTCGGCACGGAGTGAGCACGCCTCACTCCCCGTTCCAGCGATGGCGGCACGCCCCCACCACGCGTCACAACACAAACCTTTTTCGCCCCGTTAAGGATCACTCGACACAGTGTAGCACAGGGGAAACACCGAATCGGATGCTCTAAGTATCTCCTTACAGCCATTTGGAGCTGCCCGAGGGGCGAATTCTCGCCGTCTTGCAGGGCGTGCGCAACGTTTTCCCTCGCAGCCCGGTCGGTTCGAAGAACGAGCTTATCGACCCTTCAGCCTGGCCAAGCCACAGTTCCAACATCTCTTACGCCGAATTCCTCATCCAAGTCAGGCTCTCACCTCCGAAAGACAAAAATGACCCGTTCTCTCTTGTTTGGAGCAGAGTTCTCGTTGTTCCAGGCCTTCCTCATCGGTTGCATTCCCAGCACCAAGCCTGGTGCGCGCAAAGCACATGCTCAACGGGGTACCCTTCCGATAGCGCTATCAGAGTTCTCGCCGACCAGCATGCAGAGATAATGGGATCCACCCTCACAGCCAACCATACTGCAAGACTTCAACTTCATCATGTCCCGAGGAGGCGGCTCATAGTTCGCCCCGTGAGTACCGCCGCGCTCTCATGGAACGCCGCCGTATGTTAGGCGCCAAACATGGCAGCACCTTTCATATCAACAGGGTCCACCGGTCCGGCGATCTCATCTGCCCGCCTACGAGGTGCAGTCGAATCGACTCTCGCTCTCTTTGCGTATCGAGCTTGGATCTAAAGTGCACGCGACGAAGCCTGATAGGTGCGCACGGGCAAATCGAGGCGATATCGAAGCTCCCCCTCCGTGCACAGTGTAAAACGCGTGTTTCACCCTCCCTTCCCTGGTGGACAGGCAGTTTCCGCGGTTGTCCATCGTTACTCGCAACCAACGTCGTATATTTTAAAAGATATTATTTTTTGATTATTCGGACACTTGTCAAGTACCTGTTAATACCGCAATGCCCAGTTACCAAGCGACCGCTCTCGAATTGAAGTCGCGCGCAGGGCAGGCCTCCGCTCTGCAATCGACAAAAACAAGCTGGCCAGACCTAGACGAGCTAACCGGGAACCTTGCATCCCCTCGACTAACAATTAAGGCATGCCCGCGGCCATGTGCTGTTCATGCTTTCAATGCTTCGTTAGTGCCCTCTTTTTCTAACTGTTCTCGGTACGATATTTAGAGGCTTTTTGGGCAGAAGGTCGAGGATGCCCGGTGTATTCAAACAGCCTTTAGGACCATTATCGGTCCAAAAATATACGTAATTCTGAAGTGCACGCTATCGGATGCTTCGGGCACTTTGGCCCAAGGGTTCGGATGCCGCTCGTGATGAGAACCAAAAGCTGCAGTGAAGGTTTGAAATGTAGACATGAGATTGCATGGCAAGCGAGGTATTCATGCTCTTTTCACCATTTGGTTAGGTCTCCAAGGTGGACTGCCGCGGTTAGGAAGGCTTTCCATGCCCTCCCTCGGCAGTTGCCTTGGGATGGATATAACGGGTGTCCACAGATAGTACCGGGGTATTGGAAGAGCAACATTATCATCAATCAACCATCTCAAGTTAGAAGCAACGCATTCCCATTTCCAAGCACCGCAGAAGAGACTTCGCTTCTCGTATTGGATTGGAGGGGAGGTGTACGGGTGCACTGCACGTGCCATTGAGCCCAACGTTGGCGCACCTTGCCTTCGCCAAGCCACCTGACCCTATACAGCAGAAAACCATGAGTTCTGCACTTATATTGATTTTAAAAAAATATGTAGACATTTTTTTTGCCTTCATTCAAGGAAGGATATGCACTCAGGTGACCGTGAACGCCAGTTCGCGGGACCAAAATGACATGGAGTCGACTGGGAACCTTCATTACCCCCGCCTCCAAGACCAGGAAGGACGTATGCCACGAGCAGCGGGCTATTGCGATACTCGCACGGTTCTTCTTTGTCTACTGTATATGCCTTCCCCAAGAAACCAAGCGAACCGGTGCTTACAAAAGCTATCCGCGGAATCACGTGACCTCACCCTTGAAAGCGAAGAACTCCGCCCGCCCATTCGCCGCGTCGGATGCAGGGGAAAGCTCTAAGGCCAAATACGAGTGCCATCTATCCGTCTTAGGAGTGATCTCCTATTGCATCAACGCCAATTTCGCCAAGGCTTGATGGGGAGGTCGAACGGGTGAACTTGCGAGAAGCCTTGGTTACTGGCTATACTCCCGACGCGACGTCAAAGCTCGGCGTTTCCCAGCGTGAACTCACCAAGCGGTGTCTATCCTTGCATTCACCCGCTGCCCCCCGCCTGATCCCGCCGCGCTTCTTCTTTTTCTCGCTGCGCTTCCGTCGCCTCCTATGTATCTGTTTTTAAATGGCGCGGGCGCTTCGGTTCCTCGGTTCTCGAATGGGAAAATGACGTTCCAGCGTCGAGTCGGGCCGCGAAATTCAGCGAACGCGCTTCGTTCAACAGCAAGTTCACCCGACTCGCCTGTTCTTGGGGGGTCCAACGGTCGGGCGTTCTATGATGTTCACCCGTTGGTCATGATGCGAATGCGCCGAATTGTCTCGGGCCTTCCAACCCTGGCGCAATCGCCAGTGCTTCGTTTGATCCCAATTTCTTTTTCTCCCGCGCCCCCTCTTGCGAGACTCGGGGACTTGCTAAACGGTCTTTCGGACAATCCTCTTTTTCTATCTCTTAACTCTATCTCTCTGGAAGAGGCTATTATCCGACTCGAGGGTACTAAAAGGAGCTCGCCTGGCCTGGAGACCAGAAGGAAGATCATCAAGCGACGTCTTGCCTTTGGAAATCCTCCTCTCTCTAACCGGCGACAAATCGACCATGGTCTCGTTCAAGTTTGCGACTCTCCTTGCTACGGCTGCTCTCTCTGTCCTCCCTGGTGCTGAGGCCGCTAAGCGTGGTCTGGCCTGGCCCTCCGAGTACGTGTCCATCCTCCGATAACCAGCTCGTAGTCTTCGCGACGGAACGCTGACGAGCCGCCTTTCCTCTTACGCAGCAATCGTAAGTATTAGATGCCAGTCAATTATGTCTCCACACTGGTGACTGACAGGGCTGTATCAGCTTTCAACCCCAACGTCTTCTTGCCTGGAGGCAAAGTCGACTGGATCTACGTGAGCATGGTGTCCCACCCTTAGTGATTGCTAGAATAACCTTTTTGCCCTGCCTTAGAACTGGGGTCTGGATAAGAAAGCCATCTTCTCGTCCATCCCGTCCTACTACGGCATGCAATGGGGCTCCGGCGGAATTGCCTCCCTGGCCACCAAGTTTCAGCAAACCGGTTCTGGCTACCTCCTCGGCTTCAACGAGCCTGACAACGGCGGTCAGGTGAGCAGCTTTCAGCGTTCACATCGTTTGCGAGACACTGACC
>WSUI01000931.1:0-14045 GCA_019633595.1 Tulasnella sp. UAMH 9824
GAGAGCATGTATAATGTTGACAGTGTGGTGATTGCGGCCGGATGAGGAAAAGCGGGGCTATTAAGCTAGAGATGATATGATGAGATGATCGCTCCTAAGACTCAGAGAGCAAGAGCATTATACAATTGATGGAAGATGCCCGTGGACAGGAGCGGGGGGCCAGGAGAAGGGTCGAGAATCGTTCGACCCGATGACTGTCCGGAAGAAAAGGTATCCCGTGGGTCCTCATTATCAAAACGAAAATCAAAATGATAAGCGCCAGAAAATTTTTCTCAGAGATAACAGCTCAGTGTTTGGACTTACCTCCCAACGCCAATGGCAAGCTGGGGAAGCAAAATTAAAAGCGTCCTGGTAATTTAATACGTACTATGAGAGCACAATGGCGTTGGGTATTGAGTACATTAAGCACACGAGGGAAGTATGCGGTTGCTTTGAGGCGAGAACCGAACGGTGTAACTTGTTGGGTCTGCCTGTCCAGTAAGGGTCGTTGCCGAGCTGAAACTTGCGAGGTTCGTGTTGTCAACGAACAGGATAGGGGGTGATTGTCTACGCCGGCCATCACGCTTTGAGATGAAAACCGCCAGGTAGGAAGTCTTTCTATGCGGAAACCTCAAGGAACGAGCAGGGCTCGGGTATAATAGCATCACGGGGACTCCGAGGCCGCCGCCTGAAACGTCTGTGCCGTCGGTCCACACTGGGACTTGGTAACTGGCGCACTGTTTTAAGTGGGTTCGTATGCTTTCAATTGAACTATAAGGAACTGAAAGGCCCGAGGCATTCATCTTGGTGGCCTTAGGACAGTCCGAAGGAGATCCCACATCGCACGGGAACGTTGGAAGTGATCTCAACCGAGAATTCATCGGCCTCGACTTTCAAGCAGACTGGTCATGCTTTCCCCTCAAAGAGCAGCGCAGGAGCGACGATTGAGACGGTGGCGGGGTCAAATGAATATCCGCTCTTGGAGCCCGAATCACTCCGAATCGCCGGGCTCTCACTTTGAATGCGTTTGTTTATGGCGTTACGCGCTCTCAGTGGAAGATCGGTCGCTGTTTTTGATGCCATACCTTGCAAACAAGCGGTTCCGGTTCGTCGTTATGTGATAGCGTGTGGGGTAAGAAGCCCCCAACTGAACCCGTAGGAGGCGCTGCTCACACGATAGAGTCGGCGTCCTGAGGCTGCCCCGTCGGGCATGTGACACACACTGCAGCACCACAGCCGAGCCATATTCCCAGGTACACAGATAGACTGTTGTTGAAAGAGATATTAAACGTAAATTCGAATACACGTCAACCTCCCGGTATCGGGAATTAAGCTGACGGAAACAACCTTGCCGAACAGTTGTCCTCTTGGAGGGCCCCTGCTGGGTATTTCGAGCTGTAGCCCAATCTGCAATCGTGCCCCTATATCTCGTCGCCCTAAAACGGTGGTGCTTCTACACTAGACGAAAATGATGCGGGAGAGTGGAGGGTCGCCGCTGATCGCACACCTCGATCTCGCGGCACCCTGCCGTGAGGCACATCGCTTCCCAGAAAATGGCGAATTAAAACGTGTAACTCATATCGACCCCATATGCCCATTCGCTTGGTTAGTCCCGCAAAGCGGGCCATCTAGGGAACACAGGAAAAAGCCCGCCTGAGCAGCAAGTTCTTCACTTTAGGAAGCTCGTCGTGAATCATTGCGGAGAATCATCCCGCATTATTTAAGCTCAACGAGCTACCAATAGAAGATAAACAGGGACAGCGTGGTCTGTCTGGGTTGGGAGGGAAAGAGTGTCTGGCTTAGCCGCGTGTTGAGCAAGCCCTGCACGAGAAATCGTCCTCACTGTTCCCGTTCGCGCTGTCAAAGCCTTGATACGACTTGGGCTCACCCTGAAAGTTAAAATCTTTAGAAGATGGCTCCCTTGGGGCTCTAGACTCCATTATACATTGCATCTCGATGAACTCCAGAAAGTCTAAAAGGTCTTAATGAATGTCGTTCGAAAACAATCTGATTATAGAATCTTGGATCGCTGGACGCATTGGGGGGGTGCACGAGAGATTATTCCTTTCGCTGGGATTAACTGAACGCGTCTGCGCCGGACTGCCTAAAGCCCAATTTGGGTCATTATCGAAATCGCCGTCAGGAGACGTTGCTCTTTTCATGATCCACCAGAAGCGTAGAGAGGTCGCCTTACAAAGGCGCAGACACTCTGATACTTATGTAATTTACAGTCGGTCATGATCACTATCACAAGGCGGGTCTGAATGTTTTGGGGATTGGGTCAAGGCCAAAGAGCCGTCGATCATAGATGAAGTCATTTTATCTGACGACAGATGCAAATTGCTGGGTTGGCGACTAAGATTGGTCAAGCGTATCTGGCAAGAGATGGTGGATCGTTAGTGTAGGGGTTCTCGGCCGAAGCGTTTCACTTTTCAGATACGGGTTCACTACGAGGGGCCGCACTCCTCATGTCCGAGCCGGATGACGTTTGGCAAGCTCTTTACTGGCAGGGAGAAGTGGATGTGCGGTTCTGTCATTCGATTCCGCTCGAACTGGCTTGAGAAGGCGCGCCAGCGTCGTCAGACGTCCTGGAGCAGATTCGCATCTCCTTCGATGATCTATCGTATATAGAATAGTAGCGGAGGATCCACATTTTATGCTCTGGTGCAGTTACACGTGAACGACTGTCGGTCAGGTTCGAAAGTCAAGACGTCTGCTCCAGGGGGGGGGGGTAAGTTAACCATCGTCTTGCATCGTGGGCCCACCTCCCTTTGTTTTAGCGTCGAGGAACTGGCCGACATATTTAAGATTCCCTAGTTATACGGTGGTCGCGGTGTCTCGGAGTCTTGTCTTCAATGTAGGTGTCGTTCGGCGAGCGAGTGCACAGTACAGTCTGATCCATTTGGCTTCTTGGAACCGGCTACACCTTTCCTCCGTGGACACTTGGTGCGAAGAGAAAAAGTACTGTTGGACTGGGGTGTTAGATGTACGCTCGGCGGCTCAAGATGGAACAAGCTGGAGCGGACGTCGAGGTTGGGATTGAAATTTGGTTGGCTTTGTGACCAAGTCCTCGTGGCTCTCTTCCCTCCTTCTTGACCCCTAACTCTGTGCAGTACCTTGTACCCGTCTTCGAAGAGGCGCAATATTCTTCGTGGCGCATTGAACGATGCGGTGCAGTGTCTTTGAACTTTAACCTTGGGGGTTTGAGCTAGCAGAACATCCACGAAGTCTAATCAGCGCCTCTGTGGAAGGCAATCCCTTGCACTTGATACAGGAAGGATATCTTGCAGGGCAGGGGTTCTTCTCCACCACTCCTCGCTTTGGCCCTTCTGATTATAACGCTCTTGTGTCGTCGATGCTCACGTTTCGCTGACTCCTTCTGCGCGGCACCAACCGGCCACGCTGGCCGATGACCATTTCCCCCACGAGTTTTCGTTCCCCGTGACGCAGGAGCATTTGGTATCGTTGGAACATAACCTGGACAATAAGGCTGTACGTATACGGGGCCTGCTTCGTGTCGGCTTCGATGACTGCCGGCTCCCTGATCCAGCCCCATAGCAATCTCACTCATCCCCGATTTTGCGGTCGGAGATTGGGCGAAGACACAACCCTGGAAGGAAGCTAATTGGTGATGGCTTGAACAAACGAAGCTCTCTCTATTCGGTTGCGGGGTGATGTGCCCTTTACGAGGCCACCCTGACTGTGGGCAAATTTTCGCTAGGAAGGCTCCGCACAAAGAACCAAGGCTAGACCGCCCCTTGGCTACGGCGATTCAACCCAAATACAGAATAATAGGGATCCCTTTAGTGTACTTAAATCGACTTTGCTTGTTCGTTTGCTCCTCCCCCCCTGCCGTCGGCCTGCAACTTTCCCCCTCCCCCCGGCGCCTGCAATGAAATTACGGCCCAAAATCAAGGGCTTGGAGATGCAACCCAGAGGGCAAGCTATCCGCTCGAGCGAGTATTTTCATTGGGACTCGTTTTACTCCCGTATAACAACTCTTCGCTACAGGCAGACTGCCTAGGATCTTTATGCTCTGACACCCGATGAGTGGTCACCAAGCGGAACTCCCCAATGTATCTGGATTCGAGTCTTAGGAATGGGTGATCTGCGGCATATGGGAGGAAAACGGAAGAAACGGGGATTATTCCCGCTGTGCGGACAACCATTTCAATCTGGCCTGCTGCATACCTCGCCGGCGCAGATCACTAGAAGCGAGCGAAAGCACCGAAGCGCCATATAGTCTTTCCTCTTCAACGCGTCTACAGTCGACCAGCTAACCCGGCTCAACGTGTCTCATTTCTTTTCTGCCTGAAAGTAAGGGAATTCGAGCGCCCGCGCGGTGAACACCAGCAACCCTGAACCAAATGCGGCTCCAGATGCTCAAAAAGCTATCATTCCTGTCTCTAAACTGGTGTGGAACGCGTCAAGGGCCGGGGAGTCCCCACTTCGTCATTCTGGTGGGTCCGGTGTGACCTGCACGCTTTGCGCTTTCCCCAGTAGACTCCTCAACGGCTGAATTTAGATTTTCATCCATTACGCAAAATGGATACGCCGAGAGAGCCGAGAGCCAATGCATCTCGAAGCTGTCAAGAACGACGTTCAACTTGTATTAAGGTTTTTGCGATGTAGGTATACCTTTATGAGGTAAAAAGGTCAAAAAGCGGGGTTAACATTCGTGACATGGACCCCGCTTCATTCTCAGACCGCCACGGAGACCAATCGACAACATGGAAACTCCTCCTCGACTTTCCATGCGAGTTCACTGACGACGAAAACGTCACCAGATTGCTTCTGACGACCTCTCCAACAAGAGATGCGATTGTGCGGGACTCATAATTATTCAAAGGTGCAACGCTGACATTTCGTTATTTAGCTTGATTCGCTCAGAGAGGCTAACAGTGCAAGGGGCTCGGTACTGATCTACTGTGAGTTCAGGCTGTAAGGGCCCAACCGACGAATCTGACCTTTGATGCAGATGGGGGACACTGCGAAAACCGGCCAGACGGTACCTCCTGTATGTTCAACCTACCCCGGACAACTCGAACAGCTTACAAGAGCCATCTATCTTGGTAGCGTTGGACGTCGATGACGCGACAGAGTCGTCCTATTATTGTACCCAGCCAAACCCCCCTCAGCTGAGGTCACGATCGTGTAACAGTGTTTCAAGTTTATTTTTCTATCTACCATGCTCATATAGCTACTAGACTTAATTCCTTCTGATGCGCAACGTCTTTACGGAGAAGTACGTCCCGGTGCATTTGATCCGTCAGGTTAAAGACTGACAGTTTAGTCCCCAGGACATTCTGGCGTGCTTGCCTGCCATCCAGAACTCTGACCTTAAATGCACTGTGCGTCGAAGCATTATGCCAAGCGAATTATCTGTCTAACGCGTTTCCGTCCTTCAGTTCGTGCTTGACGTAGGTGCATTCCGCAGTAGCTGCGAGCACCTCTGATGCCCCGTTCATTCAGGCATGCGAGAGCGAACCGCTGCTAGGTATGTTCTTTTGTTCGACCGCACGATTTTACGTGACGAGATATTATGGCCTATATTTCAGAACTCGCTTATCGGTACGATGAAAGGGGCATGCGCGGCCCAAACCCCGGCACTGCACCTCTTCGTTATGAGCAGGGCCAACTCGTGAGTCGCGTATATTATCCTATAGCTTTTAAAATATAATGGTATCGTTTTCCATGCTAGGTTGTTGTCTCGGCCGCACGCAGGGGCGAACCTGCCGGTACGATTGTGGGCCCCGAGTCCACTGCAACCTACTATGGTTTCCTGACGTACTATTTGCTCCATCGCCTGTCAAGTACGTTTAATATGGGCAGATCTGCAGTTAATCTCTGACATTGTCCTTCAGAGCCTTGCCTTCTTCCACCCTCCGCACTTTGCATGGTCATGTATCTCAACAGGAAGAGCGCAACGAACCCCGACCCCCAAAAACGACAACATATTTCTATCACATCAAGGAGACCCATTGTAGGGGCTTTTGAAATTTTACCTAAATCGTCGCATTCACACTCTGAAGTACTTACAACCGGAAGCTCCACTACCGCCAGCGTAGTTGAAAAGGAATGAACTGTGGGTGCAATGGGAATTCGTGCTATTGTCTGCTGTATGACATCAGGTCGGACAGTTCGTGTTTTTTGTTTTCCTACTCGTGTCGTAATCGACCAAGTACTATAAGCGTTGTTTATCATGTACATGCCAGGCAAGATGCGAGCGAGCGAGCAAAGGCCCGATCCCTTGGGCCCTGTAAAGAGCATTTAAAGACGAGGGTTTTGTGGGACTGTTTGCGCAGGGAGGGTCTTGGTTCTGAAAGCATAATATAGCTAAACAGGGTGCAGTAGTAAAGCTTAATGGGGCGGCGAAGTCCGGAGAATCTGGGTCTCACAGCAGGGTTTTGTTGTACACGTGCGGAAGAAGGCGACGTTCTTCTCAAGCTTTCCTTTTGAGGTTGCCTTCTGCGCTGGAAAACGTCTGATGTTCCATAGTCTACTGGACTTGGAATGCTTCTGCCGCCGACGTTCAGAACTACGATGGGGCTGATATTACTATTTTGGGTGCGAGCCGGAGAGCGGATCCTGGCGCGAGGGAGAAATGGCGCACGAGGTTGGCGGGTACGGAGGCGGATCGACCCTGTGAGTACTTCGCCCTGCTTTAGGTGATCTGCGTTCGTGGATCAATGATGGGCTGGAACGTGGGCGGGTCGCATCCAGAGAGGGGGCAAAACGAAAAGCCAGTGCCCGAATATGTATATTCCGTGTCGGTCGACCCAACATCCCCATCAAGCTAGGCTTAATGCCAGACAACATGACTGCTGAAAGAAGGTTGTAGCAGTCTTCTCTTTTTGAAAGTCTGGCCAAATCGCCGTTTCGAACAAGAAAACTCACGTTTCTAGAAGGGCTGGGATGGTACCTCGAACGACGAATCACCAACATGTTGGATTCTAGATCAGCAGATTCAACAAAAGGGGACAAACAAATCCGGAGTCAACCCACGATTTGAATTTGACCGTTCTCGACTCCCAAAGCATCCATTACAACTACGGTCGGCTGCTCGATGCACTTCCTTCATCTACTCCTCATCCTCTCCGCAAACGCAATCAGTTGCATAAGGACGACAGGTCTTTATCGTGGCGCCACAGGCGATTGTTTCGCTGCAAGGAGGCCACTGGCTGCTGCTAGCTTGAGACCATTGCTCAATGCGACATGTGCGACTCCTCGTCTAGGCCCATGGCTGA
The DNA here is from genome assembly GCA_019633595.1 of Tulasnella sp. UAMH 9824. Taxonomy (NCBI): domain Eukaryota; kingdom Fungi; phylum Basidiomycota; class Agaricomycetes; order Cantharellales; family Tulasnellaceae; genus Tulasnella; species Tulasnella sp. UAMH 9824. Next base: position 7,227 of record WSUI01000931.1, read on the forward strand.
ACTCAAATCTGGGTAACGTCGTGGAGTCGTTCTATCCGGGGTGCGACTGGTATTGTCTACGAGGGAGGCCTATCGCCTGGACGAGCCTCGTTACCAGGCTAACGTGTGACATGTGACAAACGCATGTTTCCCTTCGTGAAAATAAGCCTTCCCGGAAGACGGCTGAGACCCTGCCACAAGCCCCAGACAGATTGATAGTCAAGACAATGGGAAGATTTTTCTAGGGACTTAGAATGGTTATAGATGCCCTCATGTTTTCCTGAACTACAGGACGGACAACTCGTCCCTGTTCAGATGTATTTGCCGGCCCCGAGGTGTGGAACGTTGGAACCCACACGCTCGGCACCATCCTCCCGTAATGCCACATGCCGCTGGAACGCAGGTTGTGGACATTTACGAAGTCGCCCCCATGGGCATATAAGGCAGCTCTTAGACTCATGTCTTGCGTTTCGTGCTCTGGTCTCTTCCGTCTGGATGCTTTCTCAAGTCCAAACAATCTTGGTGTGGATTCGGTTCAAATGAAGTCTTGGTGGCAACTAAGCTCGGACATATATCGCCGGTTGTTGCTTCAGCCCTTCGGCCCTTCAGCCATCGTCTCACCTAGAAGTTTGTGCCGACTTCCCCAGTTCGGAGCCCTCAACTATGAATAGGATATACTTGTTTTTCAGACCATTATGGCCGGCGCCCTTGTAATTGAATTTTGCCAGTAAGTGAGTGACTGGAGAACCCAGATTGAACCCTTTCCATCGGTGGCAGACCTGCAATGGTGGTGGCGCACGTCGACGGCGGATGTTCCCGCCGTTGAGCCCGGATTCGACATGGCAACACTGGTCTCATTTTTGACTGGAAGGCCCTGATGCCACTTTCGACCTCATTAGGCGGCACGGTCTGGAAGAGCCGAAAAGCAACCTCTGCAGCTTCGAAAGACTTCCTCAAAGGGAGATTGGAAAGATTCAGGTGCTTACTCGTTCTTCTTCTATGATGCTAGAAGAGTGCTTCCGTCGACATTTAACCGCTGGGGTCGATATCTGGTAGCCATCGCGTGCGCGCTTCTTTAAGACGCTTCAAGGCGACTCCAAGGGCCAAGATTCGGTGGAGTGTGGAGGTTCGAGGGTTGGGAAATCCCCCATTCATTGTCCTGGTAAGCGGCGGCGGCGGAGGACCCTTTCGGGATACAGACACAATGCTTATCATCCCATACACCCCCGCCCGCTCCCAAGGTGTTCATCCAGTATGAAAACTGGATACGCGACAGTAACAAGGAGCCGATGAACTTGAGCTCCGTCAAAGCCGATCTGATTCTCGTTCTAAGCCATCTGAAATGTGCGGATCCCAAATCAGCCCCGAAAGCTCAGCGTTGAGTCTAAAATTATGCACAATGTTCCTGACAGATGTCCACGATGATCCGGAGACAGTGTGGTACCTTCTCCTAGACTTCGACTGTCACTAAACCGACCTTACTGGTAATACGCGCCCACTGCCGAGAGTCGAGCCAACCAAAGAGGCCTTCTTAAGTGGAGCAATAGTGCAATAAACCTCGTAGCTGACAATGCCTTCGTAGCTAAGTACTCTGGGGGTAGCCGCTAAGAATGGAGGTTCAGGCCTAGTGTACTGTGGGTTGCTTTCGCGTTGTTCACGGGGTGCAGGATTGCTGACACATTCGCTCTTCTCGCAGATGGCGGACATGGGGAGCGTTGCCTCCCTGGGCTCGGAGGTGAGCTTTAGTACGCCGAAAGCTTGTATCGGCTCTGATAGACCTCATTCCGCAGAGTTGGTTCCTTCGGGACCGAACTTCCTTTACAAGGAAGTCATCGAAGATACTTCAGGCCCAGTCGGGACTTGTGAGTAGTTCTACTTTAGGTACGTGTACTTTCTGTGCCGACTGTTTCTCTTTGGTCTTCTAGACCTGCTTTCCAAGGACGCCCAATGGATCTCCAGTGAGGTGAGAGAAGAAGGCACACCCCTCTATCATCAATTTTCCTTCATCTTTGGGATAAACAGGAATTCTTTTCAAGATTCCTAGACACCTCACCCCCGGAATGTGTACTTACTGTGAGCAACCCGGTCCAACGTGAGGGCTCGCGTCGCTGACGGAACTCTTCCTTTAAAAAGATTGTCCTCGATGTAAGTCTTTCGACATCCTAACCATCGAAAGAGGTAGCTTATGGATACGAAAGGCCTGTCATGCCGAAGGATTCCTCAGTAAGGCGTTAGAAACAGGCTTACGGAAATTCACTCTCTGATTATCCACCTAGCGGCCGCAGGGAGATTACCATACGTCTACGACGGGTCGACTGAAGAGGAAATCGATAGAATTATAGACCACGGTCGAGGGTCATCCGGTCAACGAGTAGAATGTGTCTTCCCTCAAGTATTGATTATCCAGATTAACGGTGGTTGGAACAGGTCGTTGTCACTGCTGCCCAAGTAGGCGAGGTCAGTGCCGGGAGTGTTTTGCCTTCACCAGGAGAACCCATGGCGCTCATCCATGGCATTTTGACTTGGTTTATGATTTCATGGATATCAAGTAAGTTTTTGTGCCGTTGAGGGCATCCGCTGTGCCTAGTTCTTGGCATTTACAATCTTCTTGCCGCATCAGTACGTCCAGAAGCGACCGCTGTGGACATAGCTCAGAGGTTGAAGTATATCTGTGGAACTCGCCCTGAACACAGACAGCGTCCCCGAATTTCTGCTCGGCATCCTTTAACAGGGCCATTCCGACTACTGCCTCGAGCAGGCACGTCTTCCGGGCAGCCGCCGGACAATCAAAAATAAAATTCATCTTCGCCCAACGAATTGCATTACAAATTACCAATTATCCTTATAAGCCTCCAACTGCTCCGCCACAGCCATTAAACTTCGTTGTCTCTTCAATCCCGCGTACCAGTTCGATGCTGCTTTTACGTGTCAAAATAATAGTGATGTACCTACAGTGCGTTGCAGAAAAAACCGGACGGCGCATTTCTCGTGGCGCCGGTGCCGAACCCTTGCGGTCACGACCCTGTCACGGAACGTCACGGAAACCCACAGAATCCTCCCGAACACGATCGCCACCTTGTCCGTCCCCTAGGACGAGCGTGCGGGCTTTGAACTGAGCCGGTTTCGCGATGGAGTTTGAGAGTAGCATAGACTTGGGCGCGCTTGAGGCCCGAGAGCTCCATGATTTCATGGATAGAGTAGCCGCCTTTCTTCCATTGGACTATTTTCTCCTTGAGGTCTTTTGAGGTGTGCTTTGTCATAGGGGTTGAGAAAGGACTGTGGTGGTCGTAATGATTGTCACCAAGGATGTGCAGATTGTCACGAAACGAACAGGGAAGTATCTATTCTGGCAGGTGGAGGTCTCGGTCCCTACGCTGCGAGAAACGCGCCGTCCGGTTTTTTGTGCAACGCACTGTAAAATGAATTGGTTCCCTTGATTTATGCGAGGTGCCAGGACCGAGGACGTTCGAAGTCCCCCACTCCCGAATGTCCACGTGCAACTTACAGTCCGGTCTGTGAGTTTTCTGAACAAGTTCATCTCCATTCATTTCCAACCTTCCCATAGCCTTTCTGAAGGGCTCATGAGGTAAAAATAAATAAATAAAATGAAAAGAAGGAAGCCAGCTCTTCATTGGTACCGCCCTTTCACCAACGACGGCGGGCGGGCGAGATGGCGATTCTCGGTGACATATGAGGTTCACGCCAAGATGCCAGGATTCAGGGAATCACACCGTCGGGGGCAGATCGGTGACCTGGGTAGTTCCGAATTCTGGTCGGCTCCGACATCGCCACCTCAAACCGACCCTTGGATGGAGCCTCCTGGGCACTCGGCCATCTTAGCCCGCCACGCTGCATGTGAAGCCGCTGAGTTGATTTCCCCAGCCACAAAGAGATGAAGGAAGACTAAAGTGGTCAAGCCATATCACCGGACGGCAATCACGTAGCTGACCACAAACGAAGCGTCCACCCTCGACGTCAGTTTAACCAGCGGATCAATGCCCCAAGGTCGCCGGGGGTTTTGTGGATCACCTATTTTAAATAGCCACAGGAGTAAGGAATGGCGGGATCCGATCAATCGATACAAAAGCTCCAATCCAATTTATCCTAGCTCGCGTTGGGTTGTTCAAGCTAGGGAAGAGGGGCGGGTGACGAATGACAGGAGCAGCGTGCTTCGCCCTTCTACCTTATCTGCCACATTCCGCCACCTAGAGTGAGATGTATTGGCCACGGTACAAGTAACATGCTGGTTAACATTGGACGCAAATACGAAGCTGGTCGCTGCTGTCCTTAGGGGAATTTGCCGAAAATCCTTGTAATGCTTCACTGCCTAATATGCATTTCGTACCGTTGTTTCACTTGGTGGATGGCGACGACAGGGCGTCAGAGCTTGTGCCCATTTCTTGACTGGAATTGGAATGGCCGATAGCGAACGGCAGTTGCTTGATCATCATTTTCACCAGGACCATCACCAGTCGAGGCCTATCAGATAAACACCAGGTTGGCAATATACTGGGCTAAGTCCGATAAATGACGGAAACGAGAAAGGGGAGTTTAATGATAGAGTAGTAGGTGAGTATAAGGCCGTTCACCGGCTTCCCGGACTTTGGTTATAGTCAGAACGTCGAAGCGTATCAAGGCAGCGTCGCTTCGTACCCAGTTCAGTCTAATATCTATCGAGCAAGTAGCTAAAATACTTATTTATACCAAATGGCATGGAGAGAGTTACCGCACAGTCCTCGGCTTGCCCATCACGGAACGAAGCTTCTATACGAAATGATTCTGCAGTATCTCGGCCGTGTTAGGCTGTTGCAAGGCTGTTGTTCGCATGGACGTGGTACGATTGACATCTCGCGGTCTCAGCTTAAATCCTCGAGTGGACGGGCGGTGAGCCGCTGCATGGTTAGCCGGGAACTCTGGAACTAGGCTAGTAGGTGTAGAAGAGCTGTAATCTGAGGGATAATCAGTATTTTCGCTTGCTGAGATCGACCTTGAGCGTTCTTGCAAGGGTTTGGTCCACCATCGGCCGTCAGAATTCCATGCAAACGTGAACGAACCGACGACCCGGGCCTTAGTGTAGCAAGGACGAGACTGGTCGATGTGAGACTAGTTAGACTGTGATCGAGGATGTAGTAAGATGGTAAACGGGCGAAGCTAGCTTTCGCTAGAACATGCTCTAGGCGGATAGAGATGAAGGCAGTTCGTGTCCCTTCAAAGTCTGTCACGAATTGAGAAAGGTCAGACAGTTTCGCGAGCTGATAATGTACGACAAACATGGAATCCCTGTGTTGAGGCTGAGTAAGATGGCGAACTGGTCTAACCTCAATGCGGAGGGCAGTGGATATCGGATAGGACGTGCTTGATGGCGGGCGACAGGCAGGCTTGTGTCCCTTCTGCGGTCTCATTACGGTCTTTAGTCCTTCAAACAAGTCCCTAAACTACGAGGAGGGAGGAGCGGACGTTTGAGCCAGAGGTTGGGATGGGGTATCGAGCAAAAAGTCAGAATCGAAACAAGTACCGTGGACGCGGAACGTACTTTCCAGCGAAACGACCCAGTCGCGATATAAACTTCCCTTCTGCGCGTTTCCTCACCTCCCACCATGATCGACCCGAATATCTCCATCCAGCAGCGGAAATCTCGTCGTATCGGCAACACAGCGTCGGCCTCTTTGCCCCGTTGCATAGACCTTGACTTTACCTTCCGGTTATCAGCGATCGCCCAACCCCAGCGCGACTCTTAGCGCACCGCAAGACAAGGTTCGCCTTTGAAGCAGCACCACCGGGCAACATGTGCGAGCTCCAGGGGAGTAATTCTCGGCTGTTGCTGCCGCTTCCTCGACGTTTCCCTCACAAGCTGATTGAGCTCAGGTTCCACCAGCCAAACAGCCAGACCGACATTCCAAGTCCTTAACGCCATACGGGAACACCTCGAAGCTGCTGGGCCACACCTAGCAGATAAGTTGTTACCTGAGGAAAGACTAGCGAAGCCGTTCAAGGGTAATATATATCAAGTGAGGCTTTCCTTGCCTCCGCCCCCTTTAAGTTTCTGTCTGTGTGGTAACATTATTGCAGCATACGAGTGCGAAGGTGAAGGAAAAATAGGTAGCCGGTTAAGAGGGCCAACGAATACGGCCGTTGAGGACCAAAAAGGAAAAGTAGGAGAATATCTGGACTATATATACCACCATACTCAATATCCCGGAGACTTGGATCATCCACCCCAAATTTGGCTCTGATATTGGGACCGGTCGGCCCAATCGTGTTCGGTTTCCTCGATTACCGACTATTTCGCTTCTCGTACATCGAAAGGACTCCATGGCACATGCATACGGACTTTGTGGAATAAATTATCATATATAATCGTAGATCCCTAGGGACCGGATGAGGAAGTGAGGGCATCTGAAACAACGCTGAAGATTAGCCGCAGCGTCGAGCCGATCGCTTGAGCACCGCTTGAGTGAAAAGATTTTTCGTTCCCTGATTGCAAGTACTTAATACGAGGGCTGTACCGCTGAAAGTATAAGTTTTCGGAGGCGTGCAGGGTTTGTTCAAGGCCAGTGGCGGTCTGCAGCAAATGGAGTTTATTGTCTAGGAGTCGAGTTGAAGGCTGCTTCGAGGAGACTCGAACTCGTGCCTTCGGCTGACTGAATTGGCGGAAGCGCTGACTAATCGCGCCATGCTCTCAACCGTGAGAACTCGTGTGGTCGGAACTCTTGCTACGTTTTGTACGAGATGAAGCTTTCTGTTCTGAGCCTGATACATATCAGCCCTCGCAACTTGCAAGCTGGAAGGGGGCGCGGAGGTGTAGATCTCCGTGTACCCCTTAACATTAAAAAAAAAAAA
>WSUI01000932.1:0-14044 GCA_019633595.1 Tulasnella sp. UAMH 9824
ATTCCGCTTGGAGTCAGGGACCTACGTGATAGAGCTCGCATTGCACCATATTATGCTCAGCCTAGTCCTAGTAAAAAGGTGGGCATAAGGCGGAACCGATCTGATCCGGTGAGACCGAACCTTTGTTGTCCTATCAATCGGTCAACCTCACCACGCTAGATATAGCCTACTGTATCTCTGCATCCTTCCAAGGAGTGTGCTACCGCAACGGTTGAGATTTCTTCTTGAGACGGTGGCCTAAATGTCTTTTAGCTTTGGGACAGGACAGAAATCTCTTGGATGGGGGAGGGCTGCACGAAATGTACATATACCGTCGGGCAGCGTTTAAAGCTGCGGCTTGTGGATCCGATGTAGTCTATCTGGGAATGAACGTGGCCTACCAACAAATAGCGAGTGACTAGCGATAAGAAGACCTTTACCCTTCTACTGACCCAGGTCTAAATAGGAAAAAGTAAGGACCGCCTCAGCGGAGAGAGTTGCCACACCCCGTTGGTGCGATGCACCAGGAAGACCCTGGATTCTAAATGACCGTGCAAAACCCTCAGGCACATGTACACGGCGCCAGGTAAATTCGCTCTTAGTCTACACTACGTCTCCGTAGGTATTGCCGATCGCAGGTTGCGAAGATCAAACCCCACTTGTGGCGGCTTGGGCTGCACCCTGTATCACGCTACTCCGTTCAACCCCATACCCCCGACATCAACCACAGGAAACCACTGTAACCACCTGAAGTATGGCGTATCTGCTGCACCATATTTCAAACGGGCTGTTGGGGCTTTTGAGGATACAGCTGCAATCGATCATGTGGAGCAAACTACTGCTCACCATAGCGGTCGGAGGGCGGCTAGGTGGGAGATGCGGAAAACTAGCTGGATCCATGATCCATAAAATAGCACAGCGTTGCTACGATCGCAAAATTCAAGAAGGGACTAAGGTTGCATCGCGCAGTCCACGGCTTCATGTGTTCTGATCATGAAATTAGTCTCGATCCGGAAATTCCATTCCTTTCGGTACCACTAGCCCTTCGGCGTACGTCCTATCAGAATGCCTATAAAGGTCCTGCTTTTGTCAGACTGTTAGAGTGAATTATCTCTGTCTAATGTCGTCGAATCTGTCTGAGCCATTCACGACCGTCAGCGCCGCGATCGGGGGAGGCAGCGCCCTTACCCTTTTCCTCCTCGGCCAGTACTTGACTTCTCAGCACCGTCTTCCATATCCCCCGGGACCTAGGCCTCTTCCCATTATCGGAAGTGAGCTATCCCGTTCTCTATTTTTGTTTTCATCACTCTCACAGACGGGGGAAAAAAATCTTGTTCTGGCACCCAAAAGATCTTCTCGATATCCCAAAGTCGAGACTCGCGCTCACTTGGACCAAACTCGGAGAGAATTATGGACCTTTGACGTGGTTGGCAGTCGCTGGTCAACCTCTGCTCGTCTTGAATTCAATTGAAGCTGCGAAGGAGCTTTTAGACATCCGGGGCTCCATTTATGTCGACCGACCAAGGTTCGTTATGGCCCGCGAATTAGTCGGTAAGCTCTTTCTCAGTATCTGCTCGGTATACGTGCTGGGCACTTACGAGGACCCGATTCCGAAACAGGACTAGGAGACGTAACCCCTCTTAGTCGATCGGGGCCTCATTGGAGAAAGCAACGCAACCTTCTAAAGCATGCTCTCTCAGCGAAGAATGTCAAGAGAGATTACTCTACACTGATAGCGAGAAAGGCTAAACAGTGCATAGAGTCCTTGATACGCCGGCCAAACGACTTTTTGATAGAGCTAAAAAGGTGCGAGTGACCTTTGGCTGTCCGGCACCTCTGCTCGAACCAGAACAGACTTGTCCATATTTTAGGATCACGGCAGAAAGCATCATGGAACTCTCCTATGGAAAGTTTGGAGATGAGGAGGGCAGAGACTATGCTCAAATTAGCCCATACATTAGGGAAATGGTCAATGGAGTGAATCAAGGTTATATTGTTGATCGGATCCCAGCATGTAAGAAACCCTTCTTGTCCTCATTTGGCATGCTTCTGATCTCACCCAACTTCGTTCGCAGTGCAATACCTCCCAAGCTGGCTCCCTGGCATGAAGTTCAAACGCGACGCCTCCAAGTGGAATGAGGAGGTCGAACATATAGACCGCCACACGTTTGAGCGCGCCCGAGAGAGTGTCGTAAGCAAGGAAATATCAGGCCGCAATCCACTTGACTGACCCCCATAATTTTATCTAGGCTTCAGGCGCCTCGGACGATCAATCTTGCTTCGTAGTGAACAACCTTCAGGAACTCTATCGCAAGCACCAAGAGTCGGGAAACGTTCAGCAATTGGAGAACGAGGAGATGGCTATCCGCCACAGCGCGTTCTCATTTCTTGTCGGTTAGTTTGGGCTCTCTTTAATTTGGGTGTCGAAGGGGGACGTTGATCAAACGACCTTTCTACTCTTTTTGCAGCGGGAACCGACACTGTTAGTATTCGTCTTCCTCGACACCCGCCATCAATGCGTTTCTTATCAGATATTCTTCCCTAGAATTTTCTCTCTCTTCACGCTTTGCTCCTAGCTATGACAGTATTTCCGTCTGTTCAAGAGAAAGCTCGGGCCGAAATCGACCGTGTAGTGGGATCCGATTGGCTGCCAACCCTGGACGATCTTGAGGATATGCCTTACCTGCGTGCGGTGGTGGTGGAGAACTATAGATGGTGCCCTTTAACCTCAGGCGGTATGCAACTTCTCCAAATCATATTGAAAGTTGGAGCCACATGTCCATCTTGACGAAACACCCTGCAGGTTTTCCTCACATATCTGTAAAGGATGATGTCTACGATGGATACTTTATCCCGAAAGGCACTACCGTCGTCTCGAACGTGTGGTACGCATTGACTCTAAATAAATCCCCAGACGCCAGCTAAGCGCGACACCTATTACGGGCGGCTCCGCTGGGGAATCTCTCGGGACACGAATTACTATACAAACCCGTCTGCATTTGACCCCGAGCGGTATCTTGGGTCCAATCCAGAACTTGACCCCCGGGAATTCATCTTTGGCTATGGCCGTCGCCGCTGTCCAGGGAATGAGCTAGCATTCAGGATTATCTGGGTCATGGCAGCCTCCATTCTCTGGGCGTTTCGACTGGAGAGGGTCGAGGGGGACACAACGCCACTGAACACCGATTCGGATTGGTTCGACATCGATACCATGTGGTGCGTCTTAATGTCTTCCGCAGCGCCAGCTCTCTAGCTTACTTGGGCGATTCTGAAGTATTCCCGTAGACTTCAAGTGTCAATTCGTTCCCAGGCAGGAGAACTTGAGGGAGAAACTAAGCCGTATTTCTGTCCTTTAGCCTCTGTAGATAACTGTTACACTCCTGTGTATGGACCAAGCGTCGCCGTTTCCCGACTCCCTGAAAATCGCCCCCTGGGTGTTTAGCCTTTGAGCGACCTAGAGACAAAGCGCTTAGGGTATTCTCGGTCGTTTTCCCAGAGTTTACGAAAATAACCAAAGTAGATGTACTGGGGCTCCGGCAGGCAGAACTGAAAATGCCTCCACAGGAGAGGTGGCACAGAGGCTGATTACGTCGGCGTTTTCGAACTCGGGACTGGCTCCAGTCTCGACCACAACGAGAACAAAAAGCATCGTCACGGCCAAAGACCCAGCCCACCACAAAACAGCAGCCAAAGCGAGCCAATGTAGGGCAAAGTTTAGAAACTGTCCGCCTGTTCCTCCTTCCATCTACTTCCATCCTCACCACCCGCGATCTACACCCGCTACCGCCTCTCGTTCACGATGGCAAGAGAAGATGCAACGAAAACAGGCGCAGATAATACTGCAAAGATTCCTAAAGAACGTTCTATTGCCACGGAATCAGGCTCCAACAACCTTATCCATCCTCCTTCAATTCAAGTGGCGATCCCATCGCATCGGTCTGGCTCGCAATGGCCTCCCCTTCCAAGCGGACATCCTGTACACGTTTCTCGTTCTCAAAGTCTCCAACATCGGGCACCCATACTACGTCCGCTATTGGCATCTCAGCTTGGCGATGTGGCTCTTGAACAGGTACGATAACTCCCACTACACGCATCTTCGACGTCTGTTATAACGCCCCACGCTGTTCCAAGAGTCTATTCCGGCCATCAGCCACAAGCAGCAACCACCAATTCACTCCAACGGGAGGGGTGCTCGCCTCTTCCGGGTTAGTGTTGCCCAACTCCTCCATGCCTTCAAGGTCACCATCGAACGCAAATGCAATTGTCACTGCGCCGCTGAGCGTACGGGAGTTCATTGCATGTCCTGGCCGTCTATCGCTAACCTCTACGTCTCTAGCAGTACCCCAGCAACTACCAATATTTCTCGCAACGCACCGTTCGCCCCGCCGAACTTCATAGCGCCGCATCCGCCACCCATAGTGCTGAACCCATGAGAGCTGGAGGTGGAAGCCAAAGGTTTCCTCATCAGCCGCTGAGCCAAAGCTCTCAACGAGCGCGCGGTCCAGCAGTTCCTGCTTCCCCAGCTGTCACCAAACCGAGCGAGATTCCCAAGTCCATAGCATCGCATGATCTTGGAGGTCCCAATCTGCTTCAGCCAATCCTATCACTCGATACGGCTACGGCAATCTCAGATATGCCAAAGGTGGCTGGGAAAAAGAGGACCAGAGACGACAAGGAGGCCCTCGAAGGCAGCAGCGAATCACCAAGAACTACTAAGTCCCTCAAACGACCGTCGCAGGAGGGTCAGGTTTCTCGTAAAAAGATTTGTCTTCCAAAAGACAGACCGAATGAAGACCGTGGCGAGATTCAATATTTGGGCACGAACCAGGCTCTAACGCTGTCCCCGCCCATACCCCCTCCTTCTCTCGTTCGGTCATCGAGCGGCATCTCTCCCGCGCCTCACTCGACCGTCTATGCGTCGAGTCCAGAGACCTGCCCACCATCCAGCCACCAGTCCTTTGGTCCAACACCCGCGTCTAGCTCGGAGAGCTCGCCCTCCACCGGACAAGCTGTGACCACCCGCGGGTCGTCCAAACAATCCCCTATGCGCTGTCCAAGCCCCTCTCTGCAGTATATTTGGGACGCAATAGAAAATCCAGTCATTCCAGTACTGCCACCCAACTGGGACGTCAAAGCCTTTGAAGAAGCAATGGAGCGTCCGGTCAAGGCAGAAGACATCTCGCTTGAAAGGGTATTTTACCCGTTTTACGCAGCAAAATATGATCCTGAGGGACTTGCGAAGGGGACGTTCGGGAGGCGAAGCCAGGCCGAGTTAGAGCATTGGTTCTCGAGGATTCGGCGATGGGAAAGTGAAAATCCAGAGGTCGTCAAGGCTGAAACTCGGGCCCAGAACGAGGAGCTTCGGAGACTTTTTGGAAGCTAGGCACTAGTCGCTTCGCAATGCATTGCAGTGGGGAAGATTTATAGTTATATTAACATCTTATTACGACGTCCCCCCACCGTTGTAGCTCATACAGTATTTTGAACACTCGCAAACCTACATCTGATTGTTATACCGTATATGGATACGACGAACGCTGGGTCAAATATATTTGTTTCCAGCGCCAGGAAAACTGGTGCCTAATCGGGTCTGCCGAGTCACACAGGGCGGCCCGACCGCCCATACCGACCGGGTGGAAAGCTAGGGCAAGCCCGAGATTGAAATAGGTGATGTGGTATAATTATAGAATGCTCAGTAAGAACTATTACTCCAAACCCAACGATAGTGAGACTAATCAGCAGACGTCGACTGTAAGCCACGGTACAAATGAGGTTCCCATCGAAATGCAAGGAAACGCCAAGAAACTGAGTGGCACTGAAAACGGCTGCACTAAGCCTGTTGATCTCCAGTGCATTGACCCGTTGTTCGATTCCCAAACGACATCCCATAGGGAGCAGGCCGAGCGGGACGGATTTAGTGACGGGGGATAAAGTAACGTGAAGAACCTTGCAAATTTCATGGCACGGGCTTCTTTTATACTTCAAGGGACGGAGGTTTCGGGGGTTTTCTCCGAGACCCGACACCTATAAGGTGTCTAACGGAATTCGAAGACTAATCGCGAAGGAGACTAAGAACATATATTGTGATAGTACACTCGTCTTCTACTCTCTCTTCGGATGGGCTGAAGCGGCAGCAGTCAGCGTATTGGGTAATTGTTCTGATCCGACCGCCTGAAGCAGCCCAATCGAGAACACGACCAAGACGATCAGAGCGAGGGCAGTTCCCGCAAGGAGCGTGAACGGGCTGGAGGAAGTGGGGACGACAAGGACATTGTCAGATATCGAACAAGTGTTGGTTTAACTGCAAGAGAGGACTTACGTGCTCATATCAAGGCGTTCACAAGCCTGTCCAGCCCACCATTGCCGCCTTCCTTTGTCGTTTTTGGTGATGGAGCAAGAGCAAGTGTAGCAAGTCTTTCCAGCAATAGTCACTGGGTTGCAGCTACCATGTCCGGAACAACCGCCGGTCTTGTCGGTGCAGGTCTCGTTGGACTTGAAGCATGTGGAGGTAGAGAAGACGACCTTGTTGTTTGAGGCAGTGAGGAGTGAAGATGCAGCGGAGGACTGAGGGGCGCGCTTCTGTCGACGAGGTGCCTCCGGTGGAACGATGACGACGGCGACCTTTCGGTCTTGTAGATTCGGCTAGAATAGTTGACGAAGAATAGAGTTGGTGAAATGAGTCCCTTATCCGCAAGTGCAGACGTACGTTGCTTAGGACAGCCTGCATGGATTTCGCGGCGGTGACGTATTGCTCGCTCTGCCTTCCGTAGGCCTTCTCAACTTCAGCAAGACCTTTCACTTCGAACGCGGAGAAATTGTCCTCATCGGGTTTAGCTGCCTTTGACTTGCCCTCAAGCTCTTCGTCAACCCATTCAACGATTCGTCCAAACTCCTCTACGAAATGGCTAGCTCCCTCGCCGGAAAGGTCAAATATATCCAACAGCTGCTTGTACGCTGGAGTCTCCTTGATAGCCGCCAAGAAGGGCGAGAGAGAAGAGAATACCGAATCGAAGAGGTGGCTGGCTCGTTCGGTGTAAGCGTGAATAAGGTCGCTGAACATGCTTGCGGAAGGCGCATCGGGAATGGTAAACGATTGCTTCATGTCGGATGGAATGAAGTCTATTCATACGCACGAAAAAACCTTCATTAGCCGGTTTAGTAAACACAGAAGGAGTGAGATCCCAACCTTCGGGGTGATCGCTCTGAATTACAATCAGAACTGCGTCCTGCGGTCCCTGTCCCACTCCGTTCGTCACGACGTTCCCATACACCCAACCAGTCACTTTATGCCACCATCCCTCAATCTGATCGGGAAGGGCCTCGTAGACGTCCAACCCCAAGTGGTGCGAGATCAAAGCATTGGCCTCGGTCGGGTTGAGTGCTGGTGCTTCGTGGTGCTGAATCGGGTTTGGAGGTAATAAGTATACTTGAGCCTCCTGGCTAGCAGCGAGAGTGGAAGTGATTAGAGTAAAGAGAATGATTGGAAAACGCATCCTTAGTCGGAACTTCGCTGAGGGAACAGCGATGTGGAGATGACGACAGGAGGCAAAGTTGGTCGCTGCGCTCGATCTGCGGGTTGGAATTCCAACCAGCACTCGAACTCTACTTTTCTCAGGCACCCCGGAGCACGGATCCCGGCCAATGCCTTCATCCAGGACAGTCTATTCTATTCCAAACCCGGCCACACCTAGTTTTCCAACACCGCTAAATCTCCAAGAGAGCTCACGATAAAGTCAGGCAACACCAGTGGATTGGCTTCAGGACGGAGGTCAACCTCCTTTGTAACACCTACCGCGATCCTTCACAGGTAAGATTTCAGAGCAGTCGCATTCGCATAAGGCTAACTCTCACCAGTTAAGACGAACAAATTCGAGCATCCGCCCTCATTTCCAAAAATGATGTCCGTATCCAGACGATCCCCTACCATGACCGTTCTCTTTGGATCAAAGTGATGCCTGACCAAAAGCAAAAGTCGTCGGCGAAGGATGTTCCAAACGAAAATGAAAGAAACCTACAAGGAAATCTATCTCTCACTTGGCTTTTATGGTGTTCATCATCGCCCGACTCGGCTTCCCAATTAAAATGGGGTCGGTCTTGGTGATGTACCTCAAGGGGGCGCTGAGGGACGGTACCCAGCCCCAGGGAGAAGTTGATTTCCTTCAACAGGATACGTAGAATCCTCGTTCGTTGCGATCAAAAGTCAGCCTGCGTTCCGCGTGAGGTATTGCATGGCTTTGGCGAGTTTGGTGTAGTTGATTGCACCATCATAGCCAGCAAGGACAACGGTGACTTTAGGGTCGCGGTCGAATTTGGTTATGTCGAAAACGTCGAATGTCTTGTCTGCCGGATCCTGAGGATATACTTGGACGTATGAGATGGTAGATGGAGATAACGGCACGTTCACTTACGGTACCACCAAGGTGTTGTATTCCCTCTTCGTCTAGCTCTTCTTCCAATCCAGTCTCGATGACATATACTTTTTCGTCCTTAGGTAGCTGAAGCACCGATGAAATGTATACGGCAGAAACATATGCAGATCCAAAAGTTTCGTCCTGGGTTGATTAGAAGAATAATCCCCGTTGACATCCTGGGTGCAGCCAAACGTGGTGCAACTCGCCCGCTCACCCTGCAATCCAAGTCGGTCAAAATTCAATTTGTAGCTTTTTCTGGAATTAGTAGCATTATTTGTCACAAAGATAATCTTCTTTCATGAATGAGCTCGCAAGTGCTCCAAAACCTGAGCGGCACCAGGAATGAGCGACTCGTCGTGCCATAGCACGCCATCGCAGTCGAACATGAAAGTGTCGAAAGCGTCGACGAATGACGCATAGTCCCCTTCGGAGGTAAGCTTGAAGGGTTGAGTTGTCATAGCGATTCGAATTCGAACGAAATCGTGGAGAAGGTAGGGGATCCTTTAGTAAGAACCAATCATGGATCGTCGTCAGCGGAGTGTTTCGACGAAATGTATACACACATACAAGCAAAGCGAAGACGATGGGCTGAAACTGGGAGTGAATTCGAGTGTTCGCCAAACTCACCCGGCCGTATGAGGCCCCGATGGTATGAACCTTGATTCGATGGGCAGCCTGATCGCCCCGCGGCCCCGCGGAAAACACGGACTTTATTTTCTCAGGCGCCTCGCGAAGCCCACCCCGGACCGCTTCGCAGACCAGGCAGCAAACAAATGATACTTGCATCGAATATATTTCTATTGTACTCTAGGCGCATCTATAATCAGTCTTTCAAAACGGCCAAATTGCCAAGAGAGTTCACGATGAAGTCGGGCAATACGGGTGGGCTAGCCTCAGGACGGAGATCCGCCTCTTTTGCAACACCTACAACAGTCATTCACAGGTGAGATTTCAACGCTTTTGCGTTCGTATAACGGCTAGCTCTCACCGGTTAAGACGAGTAAAGTCGAACATCCACCCTTGTTTCCAAAAATGATATCCGTATCCAGACGATCCCCGACCATGACGGTCTTCGTCGGATCAAAGTGGTGCCTTAGTGAGGGCAAGGACCATCAGCTACTGACTATCAAGAGCGAACAACTTCCCCTCACTTTGCTTTTATGGTGTCCATCATTGCCTGGTTCGGCTTCCCGATCGAAATGGGGGCTGTCTTGGTGATGTACCTTAACGGCGCGCTGATGGATCCTGCACCCGGGAGAAACTGCCCTCCTCCAACAGGGTATGTAGAGTCCTCGTTCGTTGCAAGGAAACGGCAGCCTGAGTTTCGCGTGAGATATTGCATGGCTTTGGCGAGCTTTGTGTAGTTGATTGCCGTGTCGAGGCCAGCAAGGACGACGGTGACTTTAGGGTCACGCTCAAATTTGGTTATGTCGAAAGCGTCAAACGTCTTGTCCGCAGGATCCTGAGATTTATTTGGGCGTCAATGCAAGACTGGTCGTGAATGATGGAATGTCGACATACGGTACCGCCAATGTGCTGGATTCCCTCCTCATCCAATTCTTCTTCTAACCCAGCCTGTCCGATAACATAAACCTTCTCGTCTTTAGGCAGCTTAAGTACCGACGAGATATACACTGCAGAAGCATATGCTGATCCGAAGACTTCATCCTGAAGTACGTGAAACTAATTAGTCCCGCGACGCCCGATTCCGAACAAGAGAAGTGCAACTCGCCACTTCAGCCTGTACTCCAAGTCTATCAAACTTCTTCTTGTAATTTTTCCTGGACTTCGTAGCATTGTTTGTCACGAAGATGATCTTCTTCTCTACATGGGATCGTCAGCGTGGAATTTTTCAGTGCCACGGCTGGTCCCAACTCACTCAACGATCGTAAGTGCTCCAAAACCTGCACCGCTCCAGGGACGAGCTCCTCGTCGTGCCACAGCACGCCGTCGCAGTCGAACATGAAAGTGTCAAACCTGTCGACGAATGAAGCATATTCCGCTTTCGAAGAAAGCTTGAGAGGATGGGTGGCCATGGAACTCCGAATCTGAGTGGGGTCGGGAAAGATGCAGGAGAGCCTTTAGAAAGAAGAAACAAGATATGAACCGCCCCCGTAGTCGCGTTGACGCGAGGTATATATGCAAGTGGAGGTGCAGCGGGCCGGAGGGTGGGAGTGATCAACAAACTCACCTTGCCGTAAATTCGGCAATTCTCGGACAAGTGCCGCGGACCCCTCGGTCAAGCCAGCTTGCACCTGCTCCATCGACAGTCGGCGTCAAAGGAACGCCTAATAGGCTATACTATTAGACAAATGAGTTGGACATATCAGACAAGGGAGCCTCCACCTTAAATGCAAGGAGAACCTAATCCGTACAACTACTTTGGCCAACCATAATCCTTCTGACCATGCTGCCACCACGTACGTAGGTCACTTTGGACAGCATGTACCACAAATTCCTGATATTTGAGGCTGCTATGGGAACCGTCCGGTTCGCTGATCTCGCAACCTCCGCACTAGAGGGATTTTGCGAAATGGACAAATACCATGGCCCCAAGCCCAGTGAGCTCCGTTTGCATAGACTGAAACATTTTTCTGAAATATTACTTCTCTAGGTTCTCAATACTTTGATGAGGCCCTGTATACGTCGTGCCTCTGGAAGTGCTCGTTAGGAGTATTTCGTGATAGAGAATCGAACTCCACTTGACCTAATGCCTCAGTCCGATCTCCACCTGCTATATAGTCTTCATCTTATCTCCATCCGATTCATTGATAACCGGGGGTTGGACAATTCACCGCATTCTACGTCAGGTGACCACCCGTCACCACATCTCCAAAAGCGTCATTCGATAGGCTGCGGTCTTACTGGCTGCGTACTTTATAAGCGATCGTGAAGTAAAGGTACGTGGCTAATTTTATCTCTTCTCATTCTTACCTTGAGCAGATTTGGTACTCGTTGTGGCGTTTCCAGTGGCTGTGAGTGAGGCCAGACCCTGAGTGCAACGTAATCGGCTCTCGAAAAGCGTTTAAGCACGGTGTTCTCTTTGGCGTGGACTTCTTGCCTGTGCAACAAGGTTGGAGCTCCTTTCGCATACACCTTCCATCCATCACAATAAATGTGACCTGATGGAATTCCTATCTGGACTGAATCCCTCCCCTCTCCATCTCGGGCCTATAGGCTCGCCTTCTCATCCCACATGTCGTGTACGTCGATTCCAATCGGCACCGTCTATTCGACGCCTGCTGTCGTCGAAACGATTACCGAGACGACCATAACCGTATATACCAGTCCAGGAACCACCATTACCGTACCTTATACCACCACAGAATGTTCATCCATAACTTCAAGTGTCACTTCGGACCCAATCACTTCAGATCCCATCACTTCAGATCCCGTCACTTCAGTTACAGCCTCCAGCACAGTGACCACCTCGGATGAACCAGCCACAACGGGCTCACCCACCACGGAAGGTCGTAGATCGAGTGAGGCCGTTACCACCTCAGATGAAGTCAGAACGACGGACGCACCAGCCACTTCGGATAAGGCTATCACCTCTGATTCAGGCGTGACCGTAGATGGAGGTGCCAATGCAGATGGGGCCATGAGCGGGGATGGAGGGAACAATTCCGCTGGGCCGACCGATGGGGCAGCCAGACGTCGCGGCCATCGGTATCCTCGCCAACTCCAATGTACTACATTTGTCACATCTAGCATAAGCACAGGTGAGCCGTAACGCAGACTGAACGCCGAAGAACGCAGCTCCATTGCTAATTGACCGTCCGACGGCGGAACCTGCGGTCTTCCCCCCCCCCTTTCTAGTGGATCCACAATTGATAACCAGCCCCCTTGTTATCCAGGAATTAACAACAAGATTCGGAGATCCTGTTGCGGTTGGGACTCAATACTCTGTTACTTGCGCTCCCGAACCAGGGCAGACTGTCACAGCAGTGGTTACGGTGACCCCTAGTGTGACCACACCCGAGCCGGAGCCCACGAGTAGGTACTCGGTTTAACACTAAGCAAGTGATTCTAGTCCTAACATCCACTTTCTCTTCCCTCTCCTCCTTGAAAAGCCGTCACGCGTGTGGGACCTACTGTGACAGCCGTGGCGACCGTGGTCTCTGTCTCCAACTTCGTCTCGACTCTCCTCGTACCTTCAACTTTGTGGCCTACTTCGTCCAGCATAGCCAACTCCACCCAAACCACACCCGCCACTACTGCTCGTCGGTCCAGCAATGTTGGTCTGATAGCCGGAGCAATCGCTGCCGCCGTAGTGGTTCTTGCCCTGGTGCTCGGTGTGGCTTTCTACTTCAAGTGCATTAGGAAGGAGAGTGGTGGAAGAGGTAGCCATATCGTTGTAGGTTACCTCAAAATGCGCATTGGAGAGTCAGAAGCTCACAACTTTGACTCGATAGGATCTAGGTGCTCCGCCAGCTGGAGGTACCGGACTCTCTTCCGCCGCGCTCGTGCCCGACAAGGCTCGTATTTTGCATCCTTTCACTCTCGGTGGCGGTGGTACTCCGTATCTAGCAGCGAATGGGGGAGGAGCTGGTTCGAGCAGTTCGGCTGGAGGAGGAAGCGCATTCGTACCGCATGGGGGAGCAAACACATCTGTACCGCATGGGGGAGGAGGCGCATTTGTACTGCAGGAGAAAGGAGCTATTACAGCCGCGCACAATGCGGCTCCGGTCATTGTAGCTGGTGGTGCAAAAAGGAGACAGTCGGACTCCAGTCAACCCATTCTACCTGCACTACCGAGAAACCCAAGCCAGCAGCACTCTCGAAAAAACACCGACCCGCTTGTCTCATCATCAAGTTCCCAGAGACATTCTTCTGTGGAGGGAACAACTTTGACCGATCCAACGTATACCTTGGCCACATCCTCCGAAAAGGCATCCGTGTACGTTGACCCGCGCATATCTGGGATGCCGCTCCTCGCAGGTACCCCAAGCAACGACGGAAGCAGCCACCGAGACTCCGTCACCTCCTACATCCTATCGTCGCCAGGGCATAATCGAGGGCGCCCACTTCCTTCCATTCCGGGCAAAACCGCTAGCTCCTCACCGCCACCGGATCCAAGCAAGGCTATTTCACCGCTCGACCGCGCGTCCACGCTAGGAAGAACGAGTCATCCCCCATTCAGCCCTGAATCTCGTCCAAGGAGTCCGGAGCAACCTCCTCCTAGTTACGATGAGGCGGAACGAATCCGTCTCCGAGACTCGACTGCGTCGACTGCTAACAACAATCGGCAGCAATAAACTCTTGCACTTACGATGATCGTCGGGTACACTCCCAAAGGAGCTGGCACCGTACGATGCTTGCTCGGCTATCAAAATACGACTGCAAACACCAAAATCCCAACTCTCCTCTGGGAAAGGACATTTGGAGGATTTTCTAACTCGACAGTGCTCTGGTATGCCTATGCTTACGTGTATACGAACCTCGTCCTCTCGATATCATAATTGTATGATAGTGTCTGACCGCTGATGAGTTACAATAGCAAGCTTAATTATTAATGATATATATACAATGTTAAAGCACAGATTTGTTCCTCGTGAAATATATTAGACTTTTATGGTCTTTCCCGACCTGTACGAAGACATTATAATCCCTTCTGGCATCTCCTGAGCAGATCAGACTCGATGGTGAATAGA
>WSUI01000934.1:0-14036 GCA_019633595.1 Tulasnella sp. UAMH 9824
CGCGTCCCACAACCGAACCGTCTCGTCATACGAAGCAGATGCCAGAACCTTGCCATCCGGCGAGAACACAACGGACGCGATCGAGGCGCTGTGACCGGTCAGAGCGTCGCATAACCGTGCTCCGGTCTGTACATCCCATAAGTGAACTACACCTTCTTCCTCAGGCCAAGCTCGACCCGATCCTGATGCTACAGACCGTCCATCGGGTGAAAATGCCACCGAGCTGACCTCTGACCCAGTTGATGCTGTCCAAATGAGTGCCGACCACTTTCGTTCCCGATTCCTTAGATTCCAAGCCGTTGCTTGACAACCGTACTTCAACCACAGCTTCGTCTCTACCGGACACTGAGGTAGAGCAGACCCGTACATGCCAAGCGCGCTGGATGAGATTGACTCAAAAAATCCAGTAATGAACCGCTGAGCATCGTTCCACAGAGTGTTGAGGGAATCGTCGGACCTATCGGCTGGCCATTTCTGTATTTTGTGACCTTAGTACATCAGCCTCGTTGACCATCGTCTGTTGTCACTCTCACCAGAAGCCACTGATGCACGTGCTTGGATATTGTATATGCTTCACTTACAGCTCCGATCAGACTCATGACTTCCAGCCAGGATAGAAGTTTTTCATCGCTAAACATTTTGAATCTGTCTAGGGCAATACTTGCCGCGTCTCCTGTTGCGTTCGATGACGACACCCCAGCTACTAAATGTGTAGCCCAGGAACGGCAGCAGTACCGAAGCCATGAGGGTACGTTGTTGTTGACTGCATCTTGAATCTCGGAGTTTTTCGGACAGCCGCGGAGGTCGCAAATATTTTGCTTCAAATCGCGCTGCATGATTTCAAGACTGACGGTAGCAAGACGTCGATGATCTTGAACGGGATCCACGGAATAGCTGCGGTTTTCGCACCGCTCTCGGTTCGTTAAGAGGTCCCGAATAGATGTGTGCATCAGACGCACGTGTTCGGATGGTGATTTAGGGATGTGAAGGAGGGAGTTGAGGTCCGCTAGAATATCGTTGCGCAAAAACTCAACGAATCCCTCACCCTCGAACATTCTGTGGTCTGCGTGCAGGAAGGCGAGGACCTCGAGGGTGACCGGATATGGTGTCACTACAAGAGTACCCAATACCCAGGACAACATCTGTTTCCGCTCTCGGTCCTTTTCCACCTCTTCAAAGGCTCTCGAAAGGATTTGGTGATACAATTCATCCAGTCCACTCCATTTTGACGGATCTCGGAGCAGTTCTCGTAATCGATGGTCGGGCGACCTTTTGCTAATGTATGCGATCGCAGTACGAGCCCACTGGAATAGTCCTTGTGACATCTTGACAATGGCTTCCAAATTGGTCGACGAGGGCCAAGACTGAGGAAGGTCGTGCTCCTCTCGGATTCGCGCGCAAGCGTGTTGGAGAACGCGTCTTATATCTTCATCAACGTGAGATGTGGAATCGAGGTCCTCTGAACGCCACTTCCCGAGCTCCAGGGCGAGAACCAGTGGCGGCTCGGGGCGGCATGTAAGAAGGAATTTGACGTTGGCAGGGAGGGATGTGGAGTGCTGATTGATGAGCCGCACGAACCGCACCGCATCATCGACGTTTTGGCATTCATCGAGAGCGTCTACAACAATGACGATTGGATGGGAGTGATTCTGAATATTCCTGAGGGCTCCCACGAAGAGAGTCTTGAACTGCTGCTCGAGCCGTTCCTTGGCGATGTCTTCGTTCTCCCTCACGCAATCAAGTATTGCCTTCTTCACTTCCGGGACCAAGCCTTTCCCAAGTTGCCTGGCGAGAGCACATATGAATCGGTCCTCCTGAACGTGTTGACCTCGACGGAAGTGGAAGATGGCACAGGACCCCTTGGAACCCCAATTATGAGCAACAGTAGACGCGATCGTCGATTTTCCGCGACCCGCCATCCCTCGGATCCACAGAACACGGTTCTCGGCAGTCGGGGTATCTCTGATCCACTCGTCAATGCGACTCAAGATCTCGACTCTTGTGCCAGGAAGGCAGATGACCTCTTCGATGGCGTTTCCACGAGCACCGTAGCTCCCGTCTCCTAATCGGTCGAGAAGACTAATACGGTCTGAGTCAAAAACGTCAGAAAGCTTCCTTTTACAGAAATATCCAGGGACGTACTGATTTCGACGAGGATATCGCTAGTTTTGATGCTGACAAGTAGCTGTTCTCGATCAAATAAGTCACCTGAAGGTACACGCGGGACAAGCGGCACGTGCCTGCATCCTCTCTAGAGCGGTTCGAACCGTCTCCTGGTTGGCCTTGAACTCGTCGGCATGATCACTGGACAACAGCAACTTCTTGAAGCGTCCCGTGGAATTCCATTCTTTGACTTTCGCTTGAACACCCTCGAGCTCCCTATGGAAGGTGTCAACATGGGCGTTCCCATTATTTCCAAAGGAGACCAACGTACTTGCGTAATTTTTCGATCCGCACGGCTACTTCGTCCTTTGTCTCCCCGTTCACGTTCTTCTTGAAGTGCTCCAATTGGGAGGATAGCTCCTCAGTGTGAGATGTTAGCTCCTTGGACACGTCTTCGTTACTATCCATCGTCTTAGGGCCCGACATTAGAGTCTTGAGAGATAGACAAAAGGTAGACCGTCTTACCTCAATCATATCGACGAAAGCCAACCCTACTTTGGCGGCGACTCCGACGAAATCGCCAACGAGGGGAATCGCCCCAGAGCCCGCTTCGACTGTCTTGAAAGTCTTCCTGGCAACAGTCAGAGCCGCATCACGCATTGAGCTACGTTTTCCTCCACCCTCTGCGGGTCCCGCGGATGGAGTTTGGAGGGACGTTAGTTGAGTCGTCGGACGTTTCGTAGCGATGTTCTGTTCGATGGGCTTTGTTTGCGGGGCGCTAGACAGGTTCAATGGTTCGGAAGAGCGATCGACCTCGACGAGCGGTGCAATCGGCTGTGGTTGAATCTCGGAACGCGTTTCTGAGACTTGTACGGGACCTGTGGGAGAATTGCCTTTTGTCGCGTCGGTTTCTCCAGTCAAACGACGTGAAACAGCCGCCCTACCGCTTGTAGGTATTTGATTTAAGTAGTTCTGTGAGGACATCTAGGGAGGTCAATACTTGACACGCAACCATATTATTCTACTACTTACGCGAAGTTTCGTCGAAGCATTCTCGATTTCGCCCCGACAACCCCACAAAGTATCGGTGCATTTGCGACGACGTCGAGAAGAAAGCTTGTCCTTAATTGCACCCAACCATTCTCTATTTCCCCTTCCATACTTCTCCGACGCTTCTTTCACTCTCGTGTGGGCGCCTTCCAAAACGCTGTGGGAGAGAGGAATCGGCGTTGTGGTCCGACAAATGATTCGGAAGATGACGCATACTGGATGAACTCCACGAGGGTATCTTTGAAAGGCGCTACGCTTGTGTCCGTAGGGAAGTCCGGTAGGTCGTTTACGGTTTGGAGCAAGCTGTCAGCCGCCGCCTTCGACTCAGGAGGCCAGTTGGCGCCCTGGAACCTCAAAGCTGTTAGTTCCTCATGAAGTCGGGTATCATATGGAAGGCGAGATTACCGTAAGAAGAGACGACGCAGCACTTCTTATAGACGTTAGTTTATCGTAGAGCTCTTGGATTGATGGATCAACTACGAGAACCAGGGGACGTTGGTTGGACATTGCAGACGGTGGATCACGAGCGGAGGTCAACGCACCCGTCATGATTGCAGTATATGAGAAGCGAACTCAGAGGTGAGGATGGATTCTATAGAGGAGTAGAATGAAGGGAGGACGAGAATGGGGAGTGGACGCGTAATAAGGCGGTGTGGAAGCGAAGCCGTGCCTGGGAGAATTGTACCCAACAATAGAAATCTATTTCGCCGCCGACTCCCCGGATGGTTAATAAGCGAACATAGACGCGCGCGTCGCCCTCCGTTAGGTGCACCGTCATCAGATTGTATTCGAGACTCATTCGAGGCACGTTTGACATGAGCGCCGATCCGATCCTCTTCGTTCATTGGACAGGATTCTGGGTGGTATATATCGTGCCAGTCGACAGATTGAACTCTAACTTCGCAATTAGTGCTCTTTATAGGCTACCAGCTAGGTACCTGCGCAGTATTATTTGGAACTCTCATCCCCCAGCGCCTCGCACAGCCTTGAGTGGAGGCTCCGAGTCTCCTCGAGTGTGACCCCTACCTGGCAGTCCTATACTTGACCCTCAGACAGAAGTTCCCAAGCGTAATGATAAGTATCCGGGGTGGTCACGACGCGGTCTCTTCCGAGGAGTCGAACTTCAACTAGCCACCTAACACTGGTGATGCGGAAGGGCTCGGCTCATGGGGTGGAAAACTAGAAATCGTGAAGCGTTGTTGCTTCCGGGTGCGAGAACAGAGTTGCTAGGTCGAAGAGATTCGTCGGTCCTTCCAAACGGTATGCCACAGGCCTGTGGGCGATGGTGACTCGGGTATAAATATTACGCTTTCCGTGGCCACGACCTATCTCGAGTGCTGTCGCCTCCATCATCAAATCACAGGGGTGGAACGTAAAGACAGATCGAATTACTTTCCAGGAATACTCTCAGAGCGGTGAAAACTCGATTTTGGAGAGGCCGAGCGTTTGAAATTCGTTCGTTGACAGTAGCCGCTATACATGTCTCGCGGCCCTCGGCAGCAAGATCTTCCTTCTTCAAGGGAGGTTATGGCGGAAAGTCAAATCTCAACAGGGAGCGCGACCGGCAATCGAACGATAGGAATAAAAATTGAAACTACCTTAGATATTGGGTATGTACGGTAAGAAGGTCGTCTACGCCAAAGGTTTTTTTCTGCCCATTCGGCAGAAAATGGGAGTGAGTGTCGACGTCGTAGAATGGACAAAGTAAGGAATTCTGTCCATGCTACAAGAAGGAAAGAGGAAAAGCTCGAAAGGAACTTCAATATTACATACACATGTCGACCATCTTCAACTAAAGAACAAATGCCCAATCATACCCGCTCATCGACCAAGAACAGCCCAGGCACCAACGACCATCGCAACGACGCCAGCAAGCGCACCGCTGACGAACACGCTCCTCTGCGCAGCGCTGGCGTAGACCTGAGACCCAGAGCTGGTCCCACCGATGTTGAACGCCTCCTGCGCACCACCCCGTCCGTTGCTCGTAGCGAGGACGCTCGGGTCGACGACGGCGGTACCGCCGAACTTGGTGGCGACACTCGTCGGCCAGGTCTCGGTGGATTCAATGGGGTCGATGGAATCCTGAGTTGTCGAGGAAGACGAGTGGAAATTGAGGAGCTTTGACGGTGACCGCGCAGTTACCGGCGTTGCATTGGACGGTTTTGGGTTTGCTCTTCGCCTTGTCCAGCGACCGTCAGAGCCGAATTGGTCACCCATGGTCTGGCCGGCCCTATGAAATTGTAAGACATCGATTCCGTTGGTCAGAAAACTTTCTCGTGGTACGGCGTTATCGTCGAACGGCTCACCAAGTAAGGTTGAACTTGTCGGCGGTCGAACCGGTCGCGGTGCTGAAGTACTTGACCCTCACGCTCGGCTGGCTGCTGGGGAAGTTGAACCGAGCGTCGTTGGCGCCGCTAGGGTCGGTGATGTAGTTGAACAGCGCGAGCTTGATGGGCTGACCCTTCTTGTAGACTGCGTAGCCGGGGGTAAGGGTGCTGTTGCCGTTCAAAAGCAAGTCCATGACCTGACTGCCTTCCTCCTCCATCTCTTCGCTCATGATTAACGCGGGGTAGTACGGGGGTGTGGTTGTCCATTGACGGAATGTCGACGTGTTGTTCGGGGGGAAGGAGTGAAGAGGTTGTACGTCTGGCCGACACCGCCGTTGTGGAGAAGGATTTGGCGCATGCCGATGGAGGCGCCTTGGAGAGCGAGGTCGATGAGGTAAAGACGACCAGCGGAATAGGATTCCGAAGCACCAGCGAAGCCAGCGCAAGAGGTTGTATTGGTCTCGAGCACTAGCAGAGAAAGGTTAGGATCGTCGCTCTACTTAACATGGAGAACGCCAGCGACTTACTGATGAATTCCTTTCCGGCAGCTCTTGATGGTTTGAGAGGCTTTGATGTAGGGGTTCCAGAAATTTTGCACGCATGCGTGAGTCTGATAAGCGAGGAAAGCCGTCCGTTTGCGGAGCTATCGGGACGGGTGCCGGTGCTGGAGCGAAGGTCGCCTGCTCCTGCCAGTTACTGCCGGCGCGGATCGCAACCCTGCCTGTACGCTCAGGTCCTTGAATGTAATTGAGGAAGGAGGGGTTGAGGGACGTGCCGTTGCGGGCCACTTATGACGATGAAGAAGGCGTTAGGTGTGCCGCGACCGGCGATTATAATTTGGACTGAAGAATCCAACTCACTGACGCGACCCCATATGTTCGTCCGCGCAGAAGCATCAATGAATTCTGTGCGATGCTTTCTAGTTATATTGAAGCGAGGTAGATGAAGTAGAGACCGGCGGCCTAGGAGTTCGAAGCACCGGCGAAGCCAGTGCAAGGGATAGTATTGGTCTCGAGCACTAGCAGAGAATGGTCAGGAACGCCGCCCTTCTTAACATCAGGGAAGGCTAGCGACTTACTGGTGAATTCCTTTCTGGCAGCGTTGATGACTTGAGAGACGTTGATGCAGGGGGTTCCGGAAGTTTTGCACGGACGCGTGGGTCTGGTAAGTGAGGGAAGTTCGTTTAGGGAGGCATCGGGACGGCAAGCGTTGTCGCAGGCGTAGGCTTATCCTCGTCGCTAGAAACGGCTAGCTCATGTCAGCGCTCTACTCGGCTGATCAGGTTATAAGAGTGAACTCACTGCTGACCGGAGACGGAATGGCGATGCATACCGAACTGGTTGAGGAAGCCAGGTGCTAGCAAGTCGTCGAGTTCCACGAGCAGCACACTTCGGGGGCGATCACGTCGGTTCCGTCAGCAGCGTAAGTCGACCTCACTCGTTCATAGACGGCCCTGTACTCCGGGATCTGAGAAGGAGCTGACTCTTTCCGTGGCTCTCGTACGTGTCGTGCTCGTTGTCGCTCTAGAAGCCCGAGCAGGTTGACTCCAGAAGATCGAAGTGGCCGCATATTCCGACGACGTTGGGGATTTCTTGACCGTTACAGAAGGAAAGGAACACCGAAGTACCAGTCGACGCTGACGAGCTAGAAATGTTGTTCCTGAAGTATAGGAGCTCCGCCCTGCCCGTCAGCAGTGGGCATGACGTTAAGCCGGGACTGGATTGGCGGTCTTGTTGAGGGTCACTTCGAGGGTGGCCTGCTCCTTGCAAGTTACTTCCAACGAGGATTGCAAGGCTGCCTGCACGAGCGCTCAAGTCTTGAATGTAGTTGAGAGGTCGAGGAACGTGTCGTCGCGGCCCACCTATGATACGATGAAAAAGGTATGAGGTGTCCGCGACCGGCGATTGTAATATGGACTGAAGAATGCAACTCACCGATGCGGTTGGACACATTCATGGCAGAGAGCTACCAATTAAGTTCGTGCGGTGCTGTTTAGTATTGAGACCGAGGACGGTCCCAGTTGGGAGGGAGATGGTCATGGGCGTTTGCGTGGACCGTGGTAGTGCAAGGGTGGTCTGCTATCAGAGGTGATTACGACGCGAGTCAGCTTGAGAGAGCACAGTCGATGAACAGTACTGTAAATACTGGCCTGGACTGGATCTTAGGCTGGCTGGCCGGTGTATTGGTCATCGGGACTCGGAAATTACGTTGGGGCGGAACCCGATGAAGCGGGATCGGTCGACGAGCTCGTGGCGTGAACACCGGAGGAAAATCGCAAATAGACACTTGATAATGACAAATAGAGCTTGTAGGTGTTAGCAGCGTGGGCGAAGATAGTAGCGGCAATCAGCCCAGTTTTGAGGTTGAGGGTCGAGAGCATGGGGAGGTGGATAGAGGCATGAGGGGAAGGTTCGAAAGAAGAAGAGTTCAAACATTGACGGGGATTATGAGACGGAGATGCGCGAGCTGCCTTGTGGATATCGTTTGTGAGAACGATGGAGAGGAGCAGTGCAATGCGAAGGCTGAGTGGGTTGGTTGGAGAAGAGGTCGAGAGACAAGGGCGGTGACAGCAGGACTTTAGCTTACAGGGTTGTGCTAGTTCGCCGTGTCTGTGCAAAGTTGCCGGCGGTACCCACACTAACGATCGGCGTGAATGGCGGCGTCGACTTCAAACTTGGCTGAGGTCGAAATCAATTGAATGGCCCCTGTATTGAAACGTCGAATATGGGCTGTATTCATGCGGCACTCGTCGCGGAAGGGGAGATACACCTCACCGCGTACAATGACACTTCCAGCAAACGCGTCTCACTCCGGGCGGGGTATTCGTTTTTGAATTCAGACAGCCTCTGTGTATGGTCATTTGGCACTCCGCCGTTGAATTGGCAGATTGTCAAACGTCTTCTCGTGCAAAAGCTCTCACTTGGGAAAATGGCGTCCACCCGGCCCCACCTACCGAAACAGGTACGATGGACAACCAACGGTCATTTGAGTATGCAGAGCACCACAAATCATGCGTCTCGACATATTGAAGTTTGTTCCCACCTTGCAAGTCCGCCGGCCCCACCTGCCTACATTGGTACGAGCATAAGAATCACTCTCGAAGATGTCTTCAACGGCTTTAGGCAACTAGGGCCAGGTTCGAATGTGGAGATTCACGCAAACACACGTCACACAGGTGAGCAAATATTGTCGTTCGGCCATTGTCCCTAGCACGGCGTTTCACGTGTTAGGCTAATGTAGTCAAGGGAGACAATCGCACCTCAGCTTGCACTCGTTGCCTTCTTCGGACGTTCAAGATACAGCACCACGGTGAATCGCCCGGGAAAAATATTCGGAGCCCCACCAACACAGAGATTGAATGACCAAAGTAAGCAAATAGATAATGAATCTCTCGCTAGCAGAGTGCCGTCGGCGTCGGGACTCGGGAGAGCAATGACCCAGTTCCCAGAAAACCGATTCACACCGTCACCTTCGCTCGCCACCAACCCGCTCCTTGGCCGCCGTGCCAGCCTGCTTAAAACGACCGACGCCCGGTCCATAAAATTATGCAAAGGACTCACGGGAGAGTATTGATGAGCCCTAACCTCTGTCGTTCCACGTCACTCAGCCCAGCCACCATACCCTGTTCAAAACGTTTCATACTCACTACCTGTACCAGTCGTCCTAGAATAAGCGGTCAAGTAAGTAAAGGAGAGACCACTGTCGCATCAGCTGCCTGTAGGTGGATCATATGAGTTCAAGTATTTAGGAACGACAGGATTCGATACTTAATGGCTTGCCCTCGGTGGACAATTGGCCAAATGTCTTGGCGGTCCGTGTACCGGAGTCGACGGATCGCCATCCCTGATCCGCAACTGTCTTCCCCACTTATTCGCTCTCATCACTCATCACATCGACGGCAATTACTCTGCTTGAGCTAAACCAGGTCCGTCATTCTGGGTCAACCCTAGTTTGACTTCCAAGATATCCGCGGCAAAGACGAATTGGGTGGTCCTTTAAACAATACGAGAGGAGTGAGCAAGTGGAGACCCTGAGACGAGAGCGGAGGATAGGCTAATAGGTGACTTTAACCTGCGGTCGAAGTATGGAGGATGATTGGGGTGCGCAATCACACAGTTGGTTTGCAGTTGCATGTCTCTTGGCGCGTGACACTTGACGCATCACCCATCTCGACCAAATCACGTCCGATCTGACCGCTTGAAAACCACTGTAAAACCCTCTAGATCCGCGTAGATAGTTGAATAGGAGCCGACAAATGATTTAAAAGGCGCGAGAATTTGGAAAAGATTGGGGTCAGGCGGGAGCTACATAACAATGAACAGGAGGCTCGCGAAAAGTAAAGGAGCAGAACTACGATACGGAAATAACCTAGACCTATTTTCATTTCTTAGTCGTACCCGGAGGCTGTTTTAGATATGAGGATATGCTGACTGATTTGGCATCGAGTGGTGCGGCAAAGACCGTGGGCCGAAGTCATGAGAGACGCACCACTGCAGATGCCCCTGCGTCCTCGAAGGGTCAGCACTGGAGATCGTAGAGAGCAAGATTCTAGCTGAAAGGCGTGTCTCTGCTGTCGCCTATTAAGTAGTGCTTGCCATGGCACTCAGCAAGTGGTACGACGGTGTCGGGAGCACGTAGCACGTAGAAGATCGCAACAAATGTGAAGTGTATGATCGTCCAATCACGCGTCATTGACCGATAAACCGCATGGAGATCTGGAGAAAAGCCACTCGTCAGTGGTGGGGCGCCCTTGTGAAGCATGTAAGAGAACAACATAGGAGAAGATGGACCGTGCAAATGGGTAGTTACAAATAGTATATCCTACAGTACATGACAATGGAAAAGATAGGCGCGGAAGGAAAAGCAGGATGTCACAGGATGGGATTGAGAGAGGTAAGACAGTTGTGAAAAAGAAGGCCATGAAATGCTCAGGATCACAGGTTGGCCCGTTGGGCGTCAACAAGTCAAGAGGTCAAATGGACGGTAGGCCGGGCGAGACTTAAGGGTGAGAGGGTCCCAAAATCGAACCATCCCATCTTCCGATACAGAGATCAGAACCTTTCCGTCCGTCGAGAACAGAACAGACATGATCACGTCGTTGTGACCGGTCAGAGGGTGACCTATCGGTGTTCCGGTCTGCGCGTCCCACAATCGAACCGTCTTGTCATTCGACCCAGATGCCAGAACCCTGCCGTCCGGCGAGAACACAATGCACGTGATCGAGCCGCTGTGACCGGTCAGAGCGTCGCACAACCGTGCTCCAGTCTCTACATCCCATAATTGAACTACACCCGTATAACACGATCCTGACGCTACAGACCGTCCATCAGGTGAAAATGTCACCGAGTTGACCATTGACCCAGTTGACGCTGTCCAAATGTGTGCCGACCAGTTTGGTTCCCGATTTACCAGACTCCAAGCCGTTGCTTGACTACGGTACTTCAACCATAGCTCCGTCTCCACCGGACACCGAGGCAGAGCAGAGCCGTACATGCCAAGCGCGCTGGATGAGATTGACTCAAAAAATCCAGTAATGAACCGCTGAGCATCGTTCCACAGAGTGTTGAGGGAATCATCGGACCTATCCGCCGGCCATTTCTGTATTTTGCGAGCTTAGTACATCAGACTCATTGACCATCATCTGTTTTCACTCTCACCAGAAGCCATTGGTGCACTTGCTTGGATACTGTATATGCTTCACTTACAGCTCCGATCAGACTCATGACTTCCAGCCAGGATAGAAATTTTTCGTCGCTAAACATTTTGAATCTGGCTAGGGCAATACTTGCCGCGTCTCCTGTTTCCTTGGGCGACGATACTCCAGCTACTAGATGAGTGGACCAAGAACGGCAACAGTACCGAAGCCCCGAGGGCACGTTGTTGCTGACTGCATCTTGGATCTCGGAGTTTGCATTCGGAACGCGAGAGAGGTTGCAAATGTTTTGTTTCAAGTCGCGCTGCATTATTTCAAGACTGACGGTCGCGAGACGTCGATGATCTTGAACGGGATCCACGGAATAGCTGCGGTTTTCACACCGTTCTTGGTTCGTTAGGAGGTCTCGGATGGATGTGTGCATCAGACGCAGGGGTTCGGATGCCGATTTAGGGATGTGAAGGAGGGAGTTGAGGTCGGCTAGAATGTCGTTGCGCAAAAACCGAACAAGGTCTTGACCCTTGAACATTTTCTGGTCGGCGTGCAAAAATGCGAGAGTCTCGAGTGTGACGGGATATGGGGCTACTACAAGAACCCCCAGCACCCAAGATAACATCTGTTTCCGCTTCCCGTTCTTTTCCACCTCTTCGAAGGCTCTCGACAGGATTTGATGATACAGCTCATCCAGGCCACCCCACTCTGACGGATTTTGCAGCAATTCCTGCAGCCGATCGTTGGGTGACCTATTGTTAATAAATGCAATTGCCGTACGAGCCCATTGGAATAGTCCTTGCGACATCTCGACGATGGTTTCTAAATTGGTGGGCGAGGGCCAAGACTCGGGAAGATTGTGCTTCTTCCGAGTGTCGGCGCACGCGTGTCGGATAAAGCGTCTGATATCCTCATCAACGTGAGATATGGAATCGAGGTC
Organism: Tulasnella sp. UAMH 9824; assembly: GCA_019633595.1. Lineage (NCBI taxonomy): Eukaryota > Fungi > Basidiomycota > Agaricomycetes > Cantharellales > Tulasnellaceae > Tulasnella > Tulasnella sp. UAMH 9824. The sequence continues at coordinate 12,065 of WSUI01000934.1, forward strand.
CTCTGCGCGCCACTTCCCGAGCTCCAGGGCGAGAACGAGTGGTGGTTCAGGCCGACACGTAAGAAGGAATTTGACGTTGGGAGGGAGTGATGTCGAGTGCTGATCGATGAGGCGGACAAACTGCACAGCATCGTTAACGTCCCTGCATTCGTCGAGAGCGTCTACAACCATTAGGATTGGATGATCCTGATTCTTGATCCCTCCGAGCGATTCGACGAAGAGAGCTTTGAACTGCTGCGCAAGCCTTTGCTTTGCAATGTCTTCGTTCTCCCTCACGCAATCCAGTATTGCTTTCTTCACTTCCGGAACCAAGCTTTTCCCGATTTGCCTGGCGAGGGCACAAACGAATCGGTCCTCCTGCGTGTGTTGACCCCGACGGAAGTGAAAGATGGCACAGGACCCCTTGGAACCCCAGTTGTGAGCAACTGTTGACGCGATCGTCGATTTCCCTCGCCCCGCCATCCCCCGGATCCATAGAACGCGGTTTTTCAATGTTGGGGTAGCTCGTATCCACTCGTTGATGCGGTCTAATATCTCGACTCTTGTACCAGGAAGGCAGATGACCTCTTCGATCGTACTTCCACGAGCGCCGTAGCTTCCGTCTCCTAATCGGTCTAGAAGACGAGTTTGCTCTGCCCGCAGCACGGTATCCTCTGGTTTAAAAAGAAAACCCCCCTTTAGAACGATCTCCTTCATAGAATAGCCCGAAGAGCTTACTGAGTTCGACGACGAGATCCGTCGTCTTGAGGCTAACGAGCAGCTGTCGTGAATCAAGTAAGTCAACTGAACGGACTGGCTGCAAAACTGGCACATGCCTGCATTTCTTCTAACGCCGTTTGGACCGCATCTTGGTGCGCCTTCAGTTCTTCAGCATGGTCGCTGGCTAAGAACGCCTTTTTGAAGCGACCCAAAGAATTCCATGTCTTGACTTTCTCTTGAACGGATTTAAGCTCCCTTGACCACGTGTCAGCCTGGTGCTGTTGGATTTTCACAGAACCAACCAACGTACTGTTGCAAACCTTCGATTTGGACAGTTACTTCGTCCGCTTGGTCCGCACCCGCTTTCTTCCTGAAATACTCCAAGTATGACGATAGCTTTGATGTGTGGGAAGTTAACTCCTCCGACACGTCTTCGTTTTCATCCATGGTCTGCGAGTTCCACGTTAGGGTCGACAGAGGCTGGACCAAGACGAACAGCCTCACCTCGATCATATTGACAAAAGCCAATCCCACTTTAGCGGCGACTCCGACGTAGTCGCCAACACCGGGGATCACCCCGGACACGACTTCGACGGTCTCAAAAGTCTTCCTAGCCACAGTAAGGGCCCCATCCCGAAATGAGCTCCGCTTTTTTCGATCCTCCGCGGGGTCCAGTGATGAACCTTGGAGGGGCGTCGGTTGACCTGTTGGGTGTTCCGAAGTAAGGGCCTGCTCGGTGGGCTTTGTTTGCGGGGCGCTAGACAGGTTCAATAGCGGCTCAAACGACTGTGGTTGAATCTCGGAAGGCGCTTCTGAGATTTGTACGGGGCCTGTAGGAGTATTGCCTTTTGTCACGTCGGTTTCGCCCGTCAAACGACGTGAAACAGCCACCTTACCACTTGTAGTTACGTGGCTTAAGTAGTTCTGTGAAGACATCAAGGGAGGTCAGTATTTGAAACGTAATCACCTCATTCTATACTTACGCAAAGTTTCGTTGAAGCATTCTCGATCTCGCCCGGACAACCCCACAAGGTATCGGTGCATCTGCGGCGACGCCGAGCAGAAAGCGTGTCCTTAATCGCACCTAAGCATCCTATATTTCTCCTTCCGTACTTCTCCGCCGCCTCTTCCACTCTTGTGTGAGCGCCTTCCAAAACGCTGTGGGAGAGGGGGATCGGCATGTGGTCCGACAATGGTACACGGAAGATGGTACATACTGGATGAACTCCACGAGGGTATCTTTGAAAGGCGCTACGCTTGTGTCTGTGGAGAA
>WSUI01000935.1:0-13997 GCA_019633595.1 Tulasnella sp. UAMH 9824
TTGTCTCGCTTCCGGCGGCTCTTACGGAAGGCGCTCGGCGGTAAAATGCTTAGCGCCGCCGTTCACTCGCTCCTGCCAGAAAATACCACTGCCCTCGGGCACACAGCTTACCTCCCATCTCCCGACATCTTCACCCTTGGCACGACATCCCACCCTCTTCATTCCCTTCCTCCCCTGCATTCTTGATACTATCTTATTCCCTTCCCTCTTCATAAAAGCAACCCACACCCTAGACCAGACGGTGAGCTGGCCGACGCGTTCCCAGTCTGTGTTCAAAGATCTCACAAATCTTCCGTCGTTTCACAGCGCATCGCGTCTCCTTCTACTATCATCACCGACAATCATGGAGCGTCGGAACACAATGCCTCGTTTGGAGGCCATTTCCGACCTCACCCAGCTGTCGTCAGCCCAGGACGACCTCATCGTCTCCTGTCTTCGCGAACGATTCCTTCAAGACACCATCTATACTAACCTGGGCTCCTATGCCCTCGTAGCCGTTAATCCCCATAAATACGTTGGTAGCAATGCCGATGCTGTCCTCATGCAGTACTGTGCAGAGTACCGTGACACGGCAGAGGAAAAGACTTACAAGCCGCCTCACGTCTTCCAACTCGCTTCTAATGCCTACTATCACATGCGTAGGACTGGTCAGGACCAAAGCATTATGATTTTGTACGCTGGAATAATTTGGGCTGATAATTTCGGACTGGACTGACGCGGCTCTTTGCCACAGGGGCGAGACAGGGAGCGGCAAATCTGAGAGTCGGCGACTTGCCATCAAGCTTATTCTGGAGCTCAGTGTCAGCAATCCTGGAAAGAAAGGATCCAAACTCTCTGCCCAGATCCCAAGTGCCGAATTCGTTCTCGAGACCTTCGGTTGTGCACGAACGCTATTCAATCCGAACGCCTCCCGTTTTGGCAAGTACACGGAGCTGCAGTTCAACGAAAAAGGCCGGATATGCGGTGTCAAGACATTAGATTACTACTTCGAGAGGAGCAGAGTGGCCGGAGCACCCTCCGGAGAACGCAATTTCCACATCTTCTACTATCTAGTCGCAGGTGCATCAGTCGAGGAGCGACAACATCTACGCTTGGACGACAAGACTCCCTATCGCTATCTTGGACAACGAGGTGGCCGATCAGGAATGCCAGATCCTGAAGATGCCAATCGATTCGAGCAGCTCAAGCATGCCCTCAAGACGGTAGGCTTCTCTAAGCGCCACGTGGCCCAGACCTGCCAGTTAGTCGCCGCCATCCTCCATCTCGGCAATCTCGACTTTATAACCGATCGCAAGAGGAACGAGGATGCAGCAGTCGTACGGAATACCGAGGTGTTGGATCTCGTCGCTGAGTTCCTCGGTGTCGTCCCCGGACAACTCGAGTCCACCCTGTCGTACAGGACGAAGCTCGTCAAGAAGGAGCTCTGCACCGTCTTCCTCGACCCGGAGGGCGCGTCAGACAACCGTGACGATCTCGCCAAGAGTCTCTACTCCTTGCTCTTCGCATGGCTCAACGAGCACATCAACCAACGCCTCTGCAGAGAAGATTTCACGACCTTCATCGGCCTCGTCGACCTTCCAGGACCTCAAAACCTTTCAGGTTCTCGTAGCAACTCGCTCGACCAACTGATGGTCAACTTCGCCAACGAACGTCTCCTCCACTTCGTCCAGAACAAGATGTTTGAAAGCCACGTCGACGAGTACACTACCGAGGGGATCTCGAAGTACGTTCCCAGCGTCCAATATTACGACAACCGGGAGACCATCAAGCTGTTCTGCAACCGACCTGGAGGCTTGATCCACATCATGGACGACCAAGCCCGTCGTGCTCCCAAGAAGAACGCGCATACCATGGTCGAGGCTATGACGAAGCGTTGGGCCAACAACAACAACTACGAGTCTCCTGGCGTGGACCGCTCTGGCTTCCCAACCTTCAAAATCAACCACTTCAACGGCTCCGTGACCTACTCTTCGGAGGACTTCCTCGAGCGCGACACCGACGCACTGAACCCGGATTTCGTCTCATTGCTCCGTGGTAGCGCAGATTTCGACGAAGACAAGCCAATGCCCATTCAACCGGCTGCCGGCGAAGCGACTGGTTCAAACAACCCCTTCGTTCGAGGCCTCTTCTCAGCCAAAGCTATCGCAACTCAGGCACATCCGCGACACGAGGAGACTATCGTCGCCGCCCAACAATCTGTCAAGCCTATGCGCCAGCCTTCAACCCGTCGCAAGCAGTCTGTCCGAAAGCGCCAACTTACCGGCGGTGGAATCGAACCTACCATCAAGGAGGACGAAGAAACTCCGGAGGAAGCTCCATCTGGCATTCACTGTGTCGCTGGCGAGTTCAGCCAAGCTCTGGAGACCCTGTTCCAGACTCTCGACGATACACAGAGCTGGTTCATCTTCTGTATCAACCCCAACGATTCTCAGTTGTCGAACCAGCTGGAGGGCCGAATGGTCCGAGCCCAAGTCCGGAGTCTCGGTCTTCCTGAAATGACGAAGCGCAGCGGAGTAGTGTTCACAGTCAGCATGGAGCCCGGAGAATTCGTCGACCGTTATAAGGATCAGTTGACTCTCCTCGGAGTCGGGGAAGGGACGGAGAAGGAGAAGGTCGAGCAAGCTAGAACTGCACTTGGTCTATCTGAGACGGACATCGTCCAAGGTGCTTTCAAGGTACGTGCGTCGATTTACTGGTGCACGATGGAATGCTGAACTTCGACTCGTCACACAGGTCTTCCTTAGCCAACTAGCCTTCCACAAGTTCGAAGACCACCTTCGAGCAAACGATGTCGAGGAGCAAAAGAGAAACCGTCTCCGAGATGCCGAGATCGAAGCCGGGATGGAACCTAGGACGTTCGACCCCTATGGCCCCTATGGCTCGGGCAACTTCGACTCCCACAGTGCCGTGATGGTTGGCTACCAAGACACCTATGGCCAATCCAGTCCACAGCTACCTCTCGTGGCCAATGCCCAACCTTTCAACCGCGGAGGTGGTGGAGCCAGCATGTTCGACGAGGAATACGACGACCGTAAATCGTTCCGAACCGACGACTACGAAGGCAGCCGATACGATCAGCGTGATGAAGTGATGTCTAACATGGGCAGCGAGTCCTACGCCCCCTCCAGGAACATGTTCCAAGCCTCCGACGTCAAGAAGCCACTAGTTGGAGAAAAGGAGGCTCTCCCCGGGGAGGTCATGGAAGGCGAAGTTGCTGAGGAGTTGAAGGATACCCCCGCTCGCCGTCGATGGGTTGCGCTTTGCTGGGCCCTCACCTTCTGGTGCCCCACGCCTCTTCTCACTTACCTCGGCCGTATGAAGCGAATTGATATCCGTCAAGCCTGGAGAGAAAAATTGGCCATCAACATCATCATCTGGTTCACTTGCCTTTGCGCCGTCTTCGTTATCGTCGTTCTGAACCTGATCATCTGCCCAAGGCAATACGTCTACAACACGGAGGAACTCGCCAGCCATTCTCCTACCGGTCAATTTTCGAACCAACTTTTCACCGTCGTTCGAGGAGAAGTCTTCGACCTTACCGCAATCTCGGATTACCATTTCTCCCGCGTTCCCGTGGTGCAGAAGAAGGCGATGCAGGCGTACGCCGGTGTCGACGCGTCGGACCTCTTCCCCGTTCAAGTCAACGCTCTCTGCAATGGTCCAACTGGGACATTGAGCCCTTATGTCGCCCTCAACACCAAGAACGTAACCGACGTGAACGCCAAATACCACGATTTCCGCATCAGCACCAGCGACTACCGCCCAGATTGGTACATCGAAAGCATGATCTACATGCGGTACAAGTACCGTGTCGGCTTCGTTGGGTATGCGCCAGAGGCTGTCAAGAAGATGTACACAAGCCAAGGACGAATCGTCGCCATCTACAACGATCTAGTGTACGACCTGACCGATTATGTCAACCACGGTGCCAGCATCGTTGCGCCATTCGGATACTCTCCAGTTGCTGGTGTCGATACCACAGTCATTGATCCTAGGATCGTTCAATTGTTCCGCGACAACTCTGGCACCGATATTACGAAGAAGTTCGACAGTTTCCCCTACGACGCGGACGTCCTTGCTCGCACGAGAACATGCCTCCGCAACCTCTTCGTCATTGGCAAAGCCGATCACCGTAGGTCCCCTCAGTGCCTCTTTGGGACGAACATCCTGCTCGCCATCTCCATCATGATGATCACCATCATCGGGTTCAAGTTCTTGGCCGCACTTCATTTCGGAGCCGCGCGAGCGCCCGAAGATCACGACAAGTTCGTCATTTGCCAGGTGCCCTGTTACACAGAAGACGAGGACTCCCTGCGCCGAACAATCGATTCGTTGGCCGTGCTCAAGTATGACGACAAGCGGAAGCTTCTGTTCATCATCTGCGACGGAATGATTGTCGGTTCAGGAAACGACCGTCCAACGCCAAGGATCGTTTTGGATATTCTTGGAGCAGACCCCAACCTCGACCCTGAGCCAATGAGCTTCCTCTCCCTCGGTGAAGGTGCCAAGCAACACAACATGGGCAAGGTCTACTCGGGATTGTATGAGTGCGCTGGTCACGTCGTCCCCTACGTCGTTTTAGTCAAAGTCGGCAAGCCTACGGAAAGGTCCAGGCCTGGCAATCGGGGCAAGCGTGACTCGCAGATGGCTTTGATGCGCTTCTTGAACAAGGTGGATCTGATCAACCGACTGACAGCACTGGCATGTTCTGACTGCTTGTCCATTTCTAGGTTCATTTCAATTCCCCCATGAGTCCCTTGGAACTGGAGATGTACCACCAAATCAAGAACGTCATTGGCGTGAACCCGACTTTCTACGAATACGTTTTCATGATCGATGCCGATACAACGGTTGAGCCACTATCCCTAAACAGGCTGGTCTCGGCGTAAGTGCTGCGAATCTTTACTTGTTGCTCTGCTCTTACCTTTTCCAATACAGGATGATGCACGACAAGAAGGTTATCGGTGTTTGCGGTGAAACCTCGCTGGCCAACGCGAAACAAAGTATCATCACCATGATGCAGGTCTACGAATACTTCATTTCCCATCACATGGCCAAGGCTTTCGAAAGTCTCTTCGGTTCCGTTACTTGCTTACCCGGTTGTTTCACGATGTACCGCCTCCGAACCCATGACACCCACAAGCCCCTCTTCATCTCTAACCAGATCATCGAAGACTATTCGGAGAACCGTGTCGACACCCTTCACATGAAGAACCTGTTGCATCTCGGTGAAGATCGTTATCTGACTACCCTTCTCCTCAAGCATTTCCCCAACTACAAGACACAGTTCATCAGGGATGCTCACGCATACACCGTCGCTCCCGACGAGTGGAAGGTGTTGCTGTCTCAGCGTCGTCGATGGATCAACTCTACCATTCACAACTTGGCGGAATTGGTTTTCTTGGAGCGACTTTGCGGTTTCTGCTGCTTCTCGATGCGATTCATCGTCTTCATCGACTTGCTTTCGACCATCATTCAGCCCGTCACAGTTGCCTATGTAAGCACGCTCTGATTTTCAAGCCGTCGGTCCAGCTAATCATTGGTGTTCGTAGATCGGTTACCTCATTTACCTCGTATCCGCAGAAGGCAAAACGATTCCGACCCTCTCTCTAGTTATGATTGCCGCTGTGTACGGTTTACAAGCTCTCATCTTCATCCTGCGGAGGAAGTGGGACATGGTCGGATGGATGATCTTCTACATCCTTGCTATTCCCGCCTTCTCCTTCTGGCTCCCGCTCTATTCGTTCTGGAAAATGGACGACTTCTCTTGGGGTCAGACTCGTGTCGTCCTTGGTGAGAAGGGTAAGAAGCTTATTGTACATGTGAGTCCCCAGCGGAGTATCTGGATTAAAAGGCAGTCGCTGATCGCATGCCCTTAGGATGAAGGCAAGTTTGACCCAAGGTCGATTCCCCTCAAGTCATGGAACGACTATGTATGTTTACGATTATCAGCGTTAGACGGCAATGTTGATGGACTGGGTTTTTCTTCTTTCTTCTAGGAAAACGAGCTTTGGGACAAGGAGTCGAATCACAGCATCGGTTCTTGGATTCCTCCTCAGAAGTTCAAGGATGATGATGGTGGAACATCACTCTATGGCCGTGAGACGATGTATGACCCGCCGGCATCAAGGTCATATTCTCCTGCCCCATCGCAGTTCGGGATGAACCCAGCTTATCACAACTCTGGACGAAATACACCTGCGGGAGGAACCCGACAGTCATCCTACAACATGAACCCTGACTACAACGCCACAGCTGGCTCAAGAATGAGCGGCAATCTCCTCGGCCAAGCTTCAAGAGCCAACAGCCAGTACCTGCCGGAGTTCTCGTCAGGGAGCCCTCTGATCGGCGGCGAGGGTGGAGGCCCGACTGACTTTGAGCTGGAGCTGGCGACACAAAAGATCTTGGGCACGGCCGATTTGAACAGCATCACGAAGAGGGAGGTTCGAAGACAGTTGGAGCAACAGTATGGAATCGACTTGACGTCGAGGAAGGCTGTGATCAATGCTGCGATTGACCGCCACCTTAACGGAGCGTAATGATTTCCTTTTCTTCCTTTCCCTACTCCCGTACAAGCCCTGCCCTTTTGATCACTCCGTTCATTCTACTTAGATGCATATTATCGTCGTATGACTCGTTTCAATCAACCCCAATCGCCGCCGCACACTGACATTTTCTGCATATCCTTTCGGACATTCTCTCTTCTCCTATGGACTGCAGCTTTGCGTTCGTTTATAGCTCTGTCTTCTCGTACTCTCGCTATCTAATCATTTTTGCATTGCTCCGTTCCGTTCCCCGCTGACAAACTGCAACAAACGACGCGCGGCATCAGCACACCAAGGGTTGAACCCTTTCACCACCCGCTACCGGTCTTCGACCCTCACGAACGACTACGCTGTCAAGACGGGCTGCTTTCACTCAACCCAGATTACGCCTCAACCCGACTCTCAACCTGAATCTCAACCGCTTATGGCTTCAGCTGCTGCAAACTCAGGAAGTGCCAAACCACTCCTGCAGTTCACCCCTTTCTCTTCAACTGTCCAACCTGCATTCTGGCACGAGCTTACAAACCTCAAGATCGACGTTCTCAGACTCTCTCAAGATGCTATCCCAATTCACGCGAATTATTCGATCGGACGCGCTGTTGTAGATCGAGAGACCGGCATGGAAGTCGCTCTAGGTTGCAACTTGGTGGTTAGCGGTGACGCCTTCAAAGATCCCAAAGACGTCAAGTAAGTACATTGAGCCAGTGTGGCGGAAGCCATAAATCCCATAACCTGGTGCATCGCGTAGGCCACCCCCAAACTCAGTGACGGTCCGCGGGGTCTTGAAGAACTTCAATACGATCGAGGAATTCAAGAACGTCAACAAGCAGGAGATGTTCAATAATACTTCCAAGGAGGTGCGAATCACTGAGAGAATATATACTACGCATATCGCTCACCTCACTTGAACTTACTTCCAGATGTGGACCAAGACATTGCAAACTGGCGACCCATCACACCTCTTTGACTTCCTTCTTATCACCTTTGCGGACTTGAAGAAGTACAAGTATTACTATTGGTTTGCTTTCCCCGCATTTGCTGCCTCCCCTCCCTGGGAGAAGCAAGGAGAATGGGCCCCTGCGGTGGATGTGGTCCCTATTAAGGGGGTGCGTTCACCTTGGCTAATTGACAAAAAGATAAGAAGCTAAAGGGCCTTTAACCAGCTCGAGACCATCCACAAAGCGATTCACTCAGGAGGAAGTGATTCGTCTATTGCAGCGGCAGTGCTAGCGAAGCCATCTGCCAACGACCCCACTGCCTATGAGACTGCACCCTTGAACAAGTTCAGCGAGTTTTTCGCGGGCACTCCAAGCGAGAAGGTAATATCTACCATGTTGAAATACTCCATTGATGCTGATGTTCCTCCAATAGCGATTCGTCGTCTTCTCTGATCCCTCTGCACATTCGCAACACGTGGGTTGGCCCCTGCGAAACATCCTCACCTACATCCTTTTCAACCACCATCAAACAGCCGCAATATCTCCCTCTTCTCCGCTAAACATCATCGCTTGGCGAGATATCGACACCCCGTCGGCCTCTTCCCATCCTTCGAAGTCCCTCTACATCAAGGCTTATGTGCCATCTCTACCCGATACATCGGTCGCGCCAGGTGCCGTTGGATGGGAGAAGAATCCGGCTGGTAAATTGGGTCCGAGAATGGCAGACTTAGCACCAATGATGGACCCGAAGAGGCTGGCTGACCAAGCAGTGGACCTCAACTTGAAGCTGATGAGATGGAGGATTTTGCCGGGATTAGACCTGGAGAAGGTGTCCGGGACGAGGTGCTTATTGCTCGGTGCGGGAACCCTAGGGTGCTACGTTGCTCGGACTCTGATGGTCAGTTATCGCCCTACACCCGTGAGTTAGAGGACGAATTGATCTCGTAAATTTAATTTAGGGTTGGGGTGTCCGGAAGATTACCTTGGTTGATTCGGGAAAAGTTTCTTTCTCGAACCCTGTGCGACAGCCACTGTTCGAGTTTGAGGATTGCTTGGAAGGTGGCAAGCCCAAAGCAGCTACTGCTGCGGAGAGACTAAAGAAAATCTTTCCCGGCGTCGTGAGTGTTCTTTCCCGATTGATACCTTTCCTTCCTTTCGGGCTGATGGGACTGTGTGTTAGGATGCGACCGGACATGAGTTCCTCATCCCTATGCCTGGACACCCAATCCCACCTCAATCGCTCGAGCAAACGAAGAAAGACGTGGCGCAGCTTGAGAAGCTCGTTGATGAGCACGACGCCATTTTCCTTCTCATGGATTCGCGCGAAAGCCGATGGTTGCCGACCGTCCTTGGTGCCGCGAAAGGAAAGGTGAGGTTGGTTGCGAAACAATCGCCTCGGGTAGTGATTTACAATTCATCCTTCGTCCAGATTGTGATCAATTGCGCCCTTGGGTTTGACAGCTACCTCGTGATGCGACATGGCACGAGAGAGAGCACCACCCCGGAAGGCTCTACCCGTCTCGGTTGCTATTATTGCAATGATATCGTTGCGCCCGCGGATGTATGTACCTGTTTCTACCATTGAGTCGGCTTTCCACTGACTGGTCGCGTTGGTTTTTGTTACAGTCACTGAAAGACCAGACTCTCGACCAAATGTGCACGGTCACCCGTCCAGGTCTTGCGTCTATTGCTTCATCCACGGCTGTTGAGCTCCTGGTCTCTCTGCTCCAACATTCTAAAGGGTGAGAAAGTTCCTCTTTCGACAACTAGGAAGTTGGCTGATGAACGTGCTCAGCATTCACGCCCCGTCCCCACCCATGACGGGATCGGGAGGCCAAGATGTTAGTACGAACTCGGAAGAGTACAATAGTGTCCTCGGTCTCGTTCCGCATCAGATGCGGGGCTATTTGGCTCGTTTCAATACTATGATCATTACTGGAGCAGCATTCGGAAGCTGCACTGGGTGCAGCGAAACGGTAAGCAACGATATGGACGGGGGAACATCTCCGTGTACTGACGCCGCCTCAACGACACTAGGTTCTGAAAGCTTACGAGTCTGAAGGATTCCCGATGCTACTTAAAGCTTTCAATGAGGTTGGATACCTGGAGAAGTTGACGGGTCTTGACAAACTTCACAGCGAGGGGGAAGCCGCACTTGAAGCCGTTGACTGGGACGAGGATGACGACATGTAAACGTTTATTTTGAGACCCCGGAGAACTCTGTACATATACCCTTTACTTGTCCATGAAATCTAATGCATCGGCTTTCAGAATTTGAAATCGTTATGTACAGCCCTTGCGTTCTAAATTGCTCGGACGTGACAAGTAACCTCGCAAATAATTTTGCATATGGACCGCGAAGATCGTTCTAGGCCCACAAGATTTACCCTCAAGGTGTGGAGCCGCAGAGCGAGCGAACCAAGAGAGCTCATGAGAGGGCCATGGGTGTAAAGAAAGAAAATTGCTTGCTTTGCGCTCCCGGAACCTAAAAGGAGAAACGGCTTCTTCCTTAAGAGAACAGTGGGAAAGCTCGATGAAAGATCGTATGTGCTCTTTCCTTAGGAAACAAGAAAAGAGACTGGGTCACCTTGAGCCCTCGGCTGACTCTTTTTTGACGTGATAGAGAGACAAAGTCGAGCGGAAGGTCGGGGCTTTCCCTCTTTCCGCACGTCAGTTAGCCGGGAGCTATTAGTAGATCTATTCTAAACACTGAAATCCAAATTTCAAACATCAAGATAAAGTATTAATAACTCGATTCAATCAATTGCAGGCATAAATGGCGCCCCTCCTCACAGCAGCATGGGGGCACCGCTGGTCGTGGTCACGAGCTGCAGCATGGCTCATTCGTTGATTGCTCCTTCAGTCGAATGAGATCTTGGCTAAGATCAACCGGTAATATCGCAGGTTCTGAGCCCTCTTGGGGTCGAGTCCAGTTCTTTGAGGCCCATTCCCTCATAGCGGTAGCGGTTTTGAGGTTCTTCGGCGTCGACGACACACGATGAAATTCTTCGTGCGTGACTGGTTCCAAAAGATAGCTAACCATCAGGTTGGCGTGAGGAATCAATTGGTCCTCTTGGTACCCAGAATAATATATGTGACTCTCTGTCTTAAGACTCTCCAGAGTTAGTTGGGGCGACTAGGTCGACACGCTAGCAAAGAACGCTCACCCATTCGAATTTTTGGAGGGCAATACGAGCGAGCCAATATGCCGATGCAGCGAGAAGGCTAGGCCGTATGCTGAGCAGTTGATCCCGGAAGCATTGTATAAGTGAGAGATATTTTGCTGCAGTGCGAAGCTGTCGAGGCGGTGTGTACTCAGCATTAGAAAAAAAGGCATCAAAGTGACGGCTCGAAGGCTAACCTGAATGTTGTAGTCGTCCGCTCTGTTCATCCGCCTTAGAAAGTCTAACGGATTTGGGGAGCTGATCTTGTATTCCAGGGTCTTCAAGACGTAACGCTCTGCAACACGGATCTCATTCTCTCCAAATACGTTACAACACACAGCGGCCCATTGCTTAGGTGAAGGGGGGGATATCTCGTTAAACTTCGAGGCGATAAGCAAGCAACCGCTTCCCAGCAGCTGAGCCTTGGCGATGGCGATTGTTCTACGGGAAAGGAAGCGGTCCAGCAGGTTCATTGCTAGCCAGTACGTCTCAGGGAGCAGGTGGAAGGACGAATGAGCTTTCATCATCCAATCAGCCAGTGTTCCCCGTGCTTTCCAGGTGAATTCTGGCTGGCGCTTCATATAATCTGGATCCGCCATCACGGTAACCTATACGGGTATTGAGTGATGGGATGACCAGGAGCTACTTCATACGACGAACCTCGAGCTTCCGAAGATAATCGTATATCTCACTGACGTACTCGCCGACCATCGTTGGATCATCCATGTCTTCGGGATCGAGGTCTTCTCGGCGTCGTGGGGGCCCGCAAGCATCGGAGGAAACCAGTATTGATCCGTCTGGCATAGTCGCCACAGAGTGAGTTCCGGTCGAGTCGGTCTCCATCGCATCTAGTCCAGCTTCTGTGGGGCACGGCGACTTGCCGCTCAACGGCGTTGTCTGACTGAAACCTGTGACCTTGACGCACGTCGATTCCGAACGTTCCACGACGGTGGATGTGGACGATAATACACCCGCTTGAGGCTGTTTGGGTTGCATTTCGTCAGGCGTTCCTGCTGGCAGAGCGTTTGCTTCTTGACGCGGTGTTTGGTCGTTCATGTCGGCGTCCGGCAAGGCTGCCTGCGAGGTTGAAGTCACCTCGAGTCGTTGCAGCGAGCCCGCTAGCAAGTCGGCAGTCGTATCCTGCTCGTCGGTTACACGCATTGCCGAGTCGCGGTCCAAGTCTTTCCCCGTCTCCCTATCTGGCTTCTCCAGTTGCTGTAGGAAGGAAAGTGTTTCCTCCAGCCTTTCGGTGAGGTTCCCCGACAACTCAATCGAGTTGAGGTCCATATCGAACGCGTCCCAGAGTAGTAGCCGCTTGGGTGGGTTTGAGGGACCAGAGCCATGTACCACCTGCAACTCCACTAGACGGAGTGACGGCAGATGCCACAGTCGGATCGTATCGCTGGCAAGTGCGAAGGAAAGCCGCGCAGGTGCAGATATCGCCAGCGACACCACGCGTTGGGTATGGTTACCGAGAAGCGTTTTCCAGACACCCACCTCTCGATCGACGGAGACGTCAGTCAAGTAGGTCAGGGATATGTCCAATCTGCGGTTCTTGCTCCGTTGCAGGTGTAGCTGGACTGCGTCCGGTCGAAGGGCTGTCAGATTGATGCGAGACCACAGGTGCGGATTGGATAGAGCGATGCGACGAAAAGGCCGGTTGACGCAGGAAAGCTTCAGGGTAGCAGAGGGATCTTCGTGGGAGGCGAATTCCATGACGGTAGCAATCAAGTTGGCGGGAAGGTCCGAAGTGGATCGAGGCTGTCTGGAAGGCGGGCTCGAAGGCTGCGGAAGACACGTCGGGTCATCGTGCTGCTTTGCCCTAGTTATATCCACCGCCGGGAGGAGTGCTTCATGCCTAGAGGGACGGGGCCGAGTCGGTAAAGCAGGACAACGCGTAACCGAAATGACTAACATTTGGAGTAAAACGCTGGTAACAAAATGAATCTGTCCTGAAAGCTCCCCGAGCTTTCGGAGGTGATCTTGCAGAGAGCTTTGAAGACTAATTGGTCACAAGTGACCTCAGTTGGTAGAGGATACTATGAAGCTGTGCGAAATATGCACCTTTCGCATTGACTGCAGCCTATGTCGACTGACACCCAATCAGGGTTGGGACTTGCCGCTCTTGAAGTCGGCGAAGTGGAGATTTTGATCTTTTCTTGAACTTCCAAGAGGGCATTGATCAACTTGGAGCAATTTTCTTGCATGAGGAGGTGGGTTGATGGTGGTGGGTTGGTGAGAGCGGCATGTATGTAAAAGTCCAAAAAAGATTCGGGTTTCAGGTTGGTGCCGTGCTTCAATGAATCATGTCGAAGCAAGCCACGACCTGACTACCATCTCGACTGATCAAGAGGGCCGGTTGACTGGCCAGTCGATCCAGGACAATGTAGTATAGACGTTGCGATGGCTGATAGAAGAAGTTTTGCGTTGTTCATGGACTCAGATGAAGAAGTAGTTCCGTCGTGTGCCGGGGGTGACAGGTGCAGTGCGAGCAAATACGCACAAGCGGGGTGAGGGTGTCGATACCGGCCGGTGCCATCGCGTATGAGGCAACGAACAAGACGATGAACACAAGATTTAATGAAAACTACGACAGCGTAATAAAATTTTGAGAAAGCTACAAGACCAAAACGAAGATTTACGGAATATCGTAGGGTTAGCGCCGGTGCTTCGGGATCCCTCTTGATCTTCGGGTCCGATGGATGGGGTCAACTGCTGCCCACTCATCACTGCTTCCATCTCCAGTCCCACGTTGAACATCCACTTTGATCCGTTTCTCTTCGTCATGGTCGTCTCCAGCAGGGAGACCCCTCCGGTTTTCTGAGAAGGCTGACGTGAGGTTGAAGAATGCCGGGCTCTGCTGCGTCCAGGCACCCAGGCCTCGACCCTCTTCTGCATGAAGGTGGAATAAGAATCTCAGCCCCAGCCGGATGAAAGTGTAGCTGCTTGTCACGAAGGTGGCGAATCCGAATACTGAGGTGAGCGTAAAGAGCAGCGAGCCACCTGCATGAAAGGGTTGCCGAACGGGCTCCGAGCACATCCATCAGTCAAACAGAGCTATTTTCGCGTGTAACGCGCAATGAAGGAGAGGGAACAGAGGGCACGACATACCAGCAATCGCACATACACCTAAATAAACCGCTACAGCGGTACAGATAGCACCGACGACGAAAGAGCCGAAGACGATGGCTCTAAACAGTCTTCTAGAGAAACTATTACTTTAGCGAACGGTCTCGAAGCTTTGGACGAGGTTGACCGATAGGAAACAAGTTACTGGAATAATCGAAATATAAAGATAAAACATTGACACTCAAGTCAAGCTACTGCAGGCGTGAAAAATGTCCTCTATC
>WSUI01000936.1:0-13981 GCA_019633595.1 Tulasnella sp. UAMH 9824
AGGAGCGGATCGAGAGTGCTAGGGTCAAGGAGACATCCTTGACCCCCGTTGCACCCGCCCCGTTCACCCATGTTTCGCGCTCGGAGAACTGCAAGGTAGTCATCACAGTCACACCCCCGACTCCTCCGGGCACGATGAGACTCCCGGTAGGGCTCTCTTTTGACCAAGCTCTCACCATTGCTAACTATTCGGACACTTTATTATCTCCAGCGTGATCAGGCTATTGAGCACGCGCCCTTCCTCAACCCCGCCGAAGATAGGGATCTCGAGTGTGACAGATCAGTGTACGACCCTATCCTTCAATGCTTTTCTCTGCCAAAGGTCAAGACCCTCGGCCTGACTGCTCCAACCGAGAACGATGCCCAAAACGTCCACAAGGAGCGGATCGAGAGTGCTAGGGTCAAGGAGACATCCTTGACCCCCGTTGCACCCGCCCCGTTCACCCATGTTTCGGGCTCGGAGAACTGTAAGATAGTCATCACCGTCACGCCTCCGACTCCTCTGGGCACGATGAGACTTCCGGTACGGCTCTCTTTCGACCATGTTCTGCCACTTGCTAACTATTCCGACACTTTATCATCTCCAGCGTGACCAAGTTGTCAATGATGGCATGATCAACCCCAACAATTCCCATCTGGTACTGCCCAACCCCCGGCGCTCGAAGTCGTCCCCTAGATCCGACCATTCGGCTTTCGTCTCTGAGATGCCGCCTATCACTGGTTTGGCGGATAGTCATCCTCCTCCGTTCAGGATTGACCGGGATGAAGAAGTCGGCCTGCAGCACCCTACACAACTTCGGGTTTCAAACTATACGGTCTCAACAGTAGTCACGGGTTCCGTTGAAGTAAGTGCTATCCGAGAGCGTAGTCGTGTCTACACCCCTTAACATGTTAACGTTACACTGCTGCAGGGAGAAAATTGTGGTCTCACTGCGCCTGTGAGAGGTGATACGCTTTTCAAACCTCGTCACTTGCGAAGCCTTCAAACGTTCGGGTCTTCGCTCACCCTGGTCGATCAACTCCCTCCCCATGCAGCGACCGAGATCATTCGCCTTTCTGGTTCGGCCGGAGACCACTTCCGAGTCGTCGATGGAGAGGGTCCGAGTGCTGGTGACAAGGCTAAGCCTTGGTCATTCGATGCACCCATCCTCCCAACCCCAGGCCCCCGCAGGAAGCTCAGAAAAGGGAAAGAATCTTCGGAGGGCCTTGTACGCAGTCACGTCCATCGACACCCTCGCACCTTCAAATCACGCATCGCTTCATCACTCCGTGACTGGGGCAATGCGGTGTCGAGGTTGTTTACCGTCCAACGTCCCGCAGAAGTTGGAGAAAATGAAACTTTCAGCCCATACTTCGATCCATGGGAGGGATTCGTCCCGCCCCGAGGACCAAGTCCAGAGTAAGTTCGCATTGCTTGACTCGTTTTCAGATGAAAGCTTACCCGTCCTCTGCAGTCTCATTCAGCCTGGAGTTGACTTCTCCCCTCCTCGGCCAAGCATCAAGAATATTTACGTCAAACTAGACATATAATGTAAGTCGAACCTTCAACTGCTCCGAAAATTATCCGTCAACTGGCTCCTCCATGCCCCTCCCTTAGATTCTCTTCCACTCGCATTCACTATCACCTGCAGCACGTCATCGCGTCAATCCCCCGCCATCACCAATGTCATAGAACCGTCCAACCCAACCTTTTTATTCCTGATTCCTCCTTATTACATTCACTTACATTCGCTCCCAACCCCGGACCTCAAGGAGGACATGAGTGCTGGGTCGAGGCAGGCTCCTCGTGGACCGTTGCACCTATCCGCTCATATACCCGGATCCGAAGACCCCTTCTTTCTCATCCTTCACGAACTTTCGCACCCTGTACCACGTTCAATTTGTTTTGCTCGTATCGCTTTGTATTGAGTCGTGAATTAGTGTTTTCTGTAAATTGTGTAATAATAACCTCGGAGGCCGGTAATTCTCAGCCGGTCTCCCCACTCTGCTATCGGCCCCGCACGCATTACATAACCACTGCTGACTTATGTATCTTTACACCAAACCAACGTCAACTTTACCGTCTGCGCAATCTCGCGGGTAGCGATTTGGCTCTTCGAATTAAACATAGTTCCCAACCTGTGCAATCGCACTGACGGTTCGATATGTATGCATGCCATCACGTCTTTGCTGGCAGATTCGCGCACATTCCATTCGCTCGGGGACTGCATACATGCTAACGTCACAGAACGCGATCCTCTCTCAAGATGTTCTCAACCCTACGATCGGTAAACCGCTCTAATTTATCGTGGAACTCAGGTAGCAGCCACTCCAGATCATCCAGTCGACAGCGGATCAAACGTTCGAATTGGTATGATTCCACCACAACCTCATATCATCTTCATGATTCCGATGTACACGACAGGCATTTTGGATGTCCAGAATTTGCAGGGCCACCTGGTAACAAAGAAGCAAAGTCATCGATCACATCATCGCCTCTATCACGTCGCATAGTCACCTCCAGGGCAAAGGAGTCCTGTCTGGTGGTTTTGAGCAAATCGTTCGCAGTGTCGAGCAGAACATACTTGAATCTCTCATTAACCCCAAGCAGTTAATTCTACTCCCGATAGTAACCTATGCTTTTCTCCATCGACAGCTTGCCTTCGGCCCGGGATTCTTCAGACGCCTCTTCCGCCAAGATCCGAAGTTGCCCGTAGCTTTGATACTCATCCTCGCCCGAAAACGCAGCCATATAGAGGTTTCTCGTGTCTCCCATCATGACAGCAAAATTTCTATCTGTGATTTGCATTTTCCAGGGCAAGCGTCCTTCTATAATCTCCTAGTCTCCGAATACAGCATTTTAACCGCTTCACGGTATTTCTAGTATGGGTTTCATGGGTTTGGTAGCTATATTGCCTCGTGTTTACTCACACTGCGTGACATCTTCAACGTCTTCTTCTGATGCGCGCACCGTCATGCCTTTGATCTTCGTTACGAGTTCTAGTAGCAGGGGCTCCTTCGGGTGGTCGTGGCCGTCTTCCGAACCCAAGAGATCAGGTTGCAGGTTGTTGGGTGGGTCTAGGTCTTTTGAAAATGGTCTCTCAATCTTGATCTCCGCTTCAGGCCATGATCTGAGGGGATCCTTACCCATGCTCGCGGCTGCGGTGTTGGTTGCCAGAGCACAGAATAAACAAAAGTCAACAGAAAAAATAGGTTTGACTCGTTTCGTCCATAAGTTCCCTTACGATTGGTCTTGGGAGAGTATCCCACATGAGCTTCAGAAGCACCGGATGAGCCATGAAGACATCCAAAGTTTCGTCGAGAAAGATGAAGACAATCCTATCACTCTCAATGAAGATTCCATCTTTTATGTTAAAGACAATTCACCCCAACTCATGGAGGGACCCATTCGTTATATCCCATGCAAAGCTACCGTACATTAGTACCGGTAAGGAGACATCCTAACGTATGGAAATTCAAGCTTTCCTGCGAAACGCTTTCAATGACTCTTTGAATCAGCGCTTTTACTACCTCTGGCTTATACCTAGCAGCTACCCTCCTCGACAGAACCGCTAACCAATATCTGGCAGAATTTCACGTATAGTTGCCACACTTCAGCGCGTTCTCGCACCTTGTGGCATGTATGGTTTCCAAGATCTACCGAGAAAGTGGGTTCACCCCAACTGCGTGAGTTCACCTCGTCTCCACCCGTCGTCCGTGGCTTGTTTTTACTGGAGATCATTGGAACAACAGAATGTTGTGGCCGCCGGTGCCCGGGCCGGCCATTTCCTAGGTCCCCGGCCATCATGTCCTAGGAAATGCGATTCTCCAGCCTCGGCAGCTTTGGGACAAAGGCCCGGCTGGGAGGCACCTACCCTAGGGGAAGAAGCTCTGATGCCGGGGCAAGAAATCTGTCATTCCTAGGATATCGCACTTGGCATCCTAGGCGCTGCGCAATTCGAACCGAGGGCACAACTTCCCAAACCCTCGGCAGCCTGAGGGAGCCCCTTGGTGCAAAGGTATTTCCCCCGAGTCAATTTAGCTCTTGAGCCCCGGATGAAAACCTCTGATTCCGAGCACATTGCGCTCATTGTCTTCGGTGACCGTGTGCTACAGCCTGGAAAGTGGGCCGAAATTCCTCGGGAATTGAAGCCTCAAGCTTTGGATATATTAGTGCTTGATCTATACGACTACCTCGGAAGCCCCTAGTCTCTTCGGGCTATGGGCTCTTCAATGCACAACACGTTTCTTGCTCAAGCCTTGATTTGAACCTTAATCGTATGTAATATGATCTAGGGGCTATATTTAAATCAAGACGACCTACTATAGCGGTGGTGAGGACAAGCGTAAATATATAGTGATATATAGCTTCTGGGAGGATTTGTCTAATGTGAGACACCTGTTGTTGCAGTTGGGTAGCGCATAGACAGTAGCTGATAGCAATGAATAGCATTGATTCTAGGTATATGCGCCAAAAGAACTCCCGGATACATAATTCGGAAAGAGATATATTGTACCATTACCTTCAACAAGCAATGAGCGTCCAGGACATTGTCGCTACCAGGCTGGAGGCAATTATCCCATAGCTGGAAATACGGAAGAATACTACACTACTTCTTGTGTCAAAAGAACCGACCAATTACCTCACATTTGCTCATTGAACAAGCACATTACAACGAGTGTAGAGTACCCCTGCTGGATGAGGAGCAGTCATGTAGGGGCGAAACACCTGTCTCATGCCTCAATCGTATAACTTATTCTATGTCGTTTGCTGACGTTTCTCCCTGGTTCTAGGCTATTCCGAAACGAATAAAAATGTGTTCGCTAGCCAAAGCATAACCGATCTGCAGTCTTGAGTCTCGTTTATAGTAATAGCTTTCTAATCGTGCTATGTGTTCTCATTACGATTCGGACTATACGACTATTCCGCTCTGCGTATATATGGTAGTAGGATAGCTGTATCGTCCATTAGCTAACAATAATTGAAGTCTTGTGTTCGCTGAATCACCTGGTGCGAACAAGACCTACAAGAATTTACTCTATAGACTACTCTGGCTTCAACGATAACGACATTATGTGAGTCGTTGCCCACGTTTGCGACTCTTATGGGCCAAAACCAATGTAAGGATTGAATATCCTTTGACAGGAAGAGTTTTATTAGTGGAAAATTATAATTTAGGGCTGGCTGTCGTTTTATCTGGCATAGCCATGGAGTAATATGTAGTACAGTAGCCCAAATTCCTGAAAATGGTCTTTGAAATGCAATTGTTCACGAATCCAGTAAGGGTTGTTCCTCCAGAAACCTGACTGGCCAGAAATAACCGTATACCATGTCAAGAAACCTATGAATAATTCCCACTTTGTCACTCGGATTGAGTCGCTGATTACTCTGGGTGTTTGTCTCATCTTAGGCGTATGCTGGTCTTGTGAAACCTGGTTCAATTAATGCATTCGCTAACTCAAGGCACTTGAATGCCCGCATCTAGGCCGGAAAAGTGTCCGATGAGGCTCTAAATTGCATTATGCTAGGAAATTACGGATTAAATCCGAGGCCCTGTAACGCAGGGTCCAAGGAGAATCGTGGCCGTACTTAGGCCAACCGATGAGCCAACCGGACGTGTCGGGTGGAAGAACCCCGGCTAATGGATGCAACTACCTAGGTTATACACTTAATTCTTCCAGGAGAACACCAACAAACCTCCAGGGGCTACATTTTGCGTGTTCAGGTGGTACATGGCAACTACCTAGGCAATCACAGAGGTATTACTAGGAAATGGTGGCCGGCAACCGCGGATTGGCCGGCACCGGCGGTGTCCAATGTTCCGCCTTTCTGGAGGTTTACTCACACCCTATGACGATCGGTGTCAGGGTCAACAAATACGCTTCCTTGAATGGCTCTCTGATGCGGCTACCCCTCGTCTCATTGATAGCGGCACCTCAAATGACGTGGACCTCCAATGCTGGATATTAAGCCTTGCTTCTCACTCATGCCTTGAACTAAGGCACTGAGAGGAAGGGACGACTGGCACGCTTCGAACAACGATGCTATAACACTTCGAGGCAGATCATCTGACATTATAACTAGTAAATCATCTATTTTATAACAATTTGGGGGACTACCTGGCCTGGAATGTCTCCGTAGAATCTATGGCGACCTCCCACCGCTGGAGCAATTGCGCGGCAATGGCCGCATCGTTCAGCGCTTCCTCCCCATCCTCCTTATTCCCGACATGCTCAGCAATTGGGGCACCGGCTTCTCGGGGGGAACATACAGCATCTTCCTGACACTTTTGGCTACGACGGACCTTCACAATGCCCAAAAGAGCGGTAGCTCTGCCTTGTTCGTCGCCAAGGCCGGTATAGATTTCCAAGGCCTCGGAGTAAAGAGTGATGGCGTCGTCGTATTCGCCTCGAAGTCGATAAACATCCGCGAGACCCCAGAGCGCGTCAGCCCTGCCTCTTCCGTCGGCGAGGTCGGTTCGGATTTGCAGGGCCTCGGAGTACAGCAGGGTGGCGTCATAGTATTTGCCTTGACGTCGACGCACATCAGCAAGACCCCATAAAGCTTCAGCCCGGCCTTTCCCGGCGTCGAGGTCCGTACGAATCTCCAACGCCTCAGAGTAGAGCGGGATGGCTTGGTCGTACTCTTCTTGAAGCCGATGCACATCTGCAAGTGCCCACAGAACGTCGGCTCTGCCTCTTCTGTCCCCTAGGTCTGTACGAATTTCCAAGGCTTCGGAGTAGAGGTGGATAGCGTCGTCGTACTCGTCTCGACTGTGATGCACATAAGCGAGACCCCATAAAGCGTCTGCTCTGCCTCTTCCCTCGGCGAGGTCGGTACGGATCTCCAACACCTCCGAGTAGAGCATTATGGCGTCGTCGTACTTTCTTCGATGCCGATGCACATCCGCGAGGCCCCAGAGTGCGTCTGCCCTCCCTCTTCGGTCACCGAGTCGGGTACGGATCTCCAAGACCTCGGAGTAAAGTTGAATGGCTTCATCGTACACTTCTCGATTCCGGTGCACACTAGCGAGTGCCCATAGAACGTCCGCTCTGCCTCTTCTGTAGCCTAGATCGGTATAGATTTCCAGGACCTCTGCGTAGAGCGGGATGGCCTTGTCGTACTCCCTCTGATGCTGGTACACTTGGGCGAGGGCCCACAGTGCATGGGCTGTACCTTTTCTCTCGCCGAGGTCGGTGCAAATTTGCAAGACCTCGAGAAAGAGTGGGATGGCGTCGTCATACTCGCCTCGAAACCGATGCAGGTCGGCGAGACCCCGCAGAGCGGCGGCTCTGCCTAGTTTGTCGGCGAGCTCGGTGCTAATTTGCAAGGCCTCGCAGTAGAGCGGGTTGGCGTTGTCGTACTGATATTGACGCCGATGCACGTCGGCGAGACCCCTCATAGCGTCGGCTCTGCCTCTTCTATCAGCGAGGTCGGTACGGATCTCCAAGGCTTCCGAGTAGAGCAGAATGGCGTCGTCGTACCCTCCTCTAACGCGAAGCACCTCAGCGAGGCCCCAAAGAGCGTCGGCGATGCCTTTTATGTCGGCGAGGTCGGTGCGGATTTGCAAGGCCTCGGAATACAGTAGACTAGCGTCGCCATATTTGCCTTGCTGTCGACGCACATCCGCCACACCCCACAGTGCGTCGGCCTTGCCTTTGTTGTCACGGCAGCTGATGCGAATTTCCAAGACTTGGTAATAGAGCGGGACGGCCTCGTCGTACTCTTCTCGACTCCGATGCACCTCAGCAAGAGCCCAGATCCTGTCGGCTATGGCTTCAACTTTGTTGAGGACTTGCTTGGTGGGGATTCTCAAGGCCTCGTAATAGAGTAGGATCGCGTCGTGGTGCTCGCCGCGATGCAGATGCGCTTCAGCTATAGCCACCAGAACTGAGGCCCTCCCTCTCATGTCGTTGATACTGGTACGGTGATGCAAGGCCTCGGTGTAGAGTACGATAGCCTTCTCATACTCGCTTCGAAGCGTATGCACTTCAGCAAGACCGCACAGAACGTCCGCTATGGCTGCTTTGTGGCCAAGATCGGTACGGAGTTCCAAGGCCTGGGTATAGAGTAGGATGGCCTCGTCGTACTTTCCTCGATGCCGCTGTGCGTCGGCGAGAGCCCCAAGAGCTTCTGCTCTGCCTTGTCTATCGCTGAGGTCGGCACGTATTTCGAAAACCTCCAGGTAAAGGGGGATGACTTTGTCGTACTCGCTTCGGCTCCGATGTACGTTTGCGAGACTCCATAAAGTGTCGGCTCTGCTTTTTCTATCGCCGGGGTTGTCTCGAAGCCGGTGCAGTTCAGCAAGATCACGCAGACTTGAAATCAGCATTTTCTCGTCCCGCGAACTTTTCGCCTCCCCAAGCACCCGAGTGAAGAATTGAAACGCCCTCTCATATTCGCCCCGAGATAGGTACAGATGTCCTACCTCTCTCAGCCGGTCACTGGTGAGTGTTCTGCCGGACCGGTCAAGACTGGGAGCGAACATCGGCTATTCAACATGTCAATTGATTGTGTTTTAATCGTTAGAAACGAACTTCTCACCATCTTTTTAATAGATTCTCGACACTCAGCAGCCGTTGGTCTTTCAGTTGGATCACTTTTCCAACACATATTCATAAGGGAGCAAAGCTCCTCGATCAACGACAGGCTGGCGTTATCGGTGAGAGATGGCAGCTTTCCCTCGAGCACGCGTTCAACAACCATCACATCTGATCGAGTATCTTGGAATGGAAGGGAGTTGGTCATAACCTATTTTCAAGCAATTTTGTGAGCGGACGATTGTGTTCGTTTTAAATCATCTTGCCTCATAAGCGATCCACCCCAATGCCCAAATATCAACACAGAGGCTAAGCTGGTCTTCTGATAGCAGCTCTGGAGCCGCCCATCGAAGGGTATACTTATTCCCCGTCAGGGTTATAGTATTGGTGGAGGTGCAAAAGGTTGCGTTAAGCGATTGTGTTGACTGAGCTTGGCTTTCCACCTGCTGGATCTGCGTTGTGGGAGGACGCAGTGGGAGATGACGAGCAGAGCCAAAGTCCGTGATTGCAGCGCAACAGTATAAGTCGACCAAAACATTGAACTGCAGCATTTAGGAATTAGTCTCTGGTGTTCGATTTAGCTCGCGGCTGTACCGTACCGATTTAAGGTCACCGTGACATATGGGTGGATCTCGGCTGTGGAGGTATGCCAATCCCTGCGCTACATCGTTGATCTGGAACACGATATCTCAGAGCATGAGTTGAGCCACACGTCATTGATCTTACCAGAGATATTCGTTCAGGAATTTCCCAATCCACTAAGGCAACAAAGTACTGCAAATTGCCATAGTGTGCCCAAGGAAATACAAGCCAAATTATGCTCTTTGATACGTCTTCAACGAATCCTTTGAAGGCGACGATGTTTGGGTGCCAAATCCCCGCTAGGAATTCGGCCTCCCTGACTGCTAACTAAATAAAAATTAGCGGTCTACGAAACTTGTGCGCAGTTGACCGGAGTATTCTCACCCCTAGTGCTCGCTCGAGATCGGTATCATCCGCTATCCTTGTTTTCTTTACTGCTAGGTCCTGAAGGATTGCATCTCAATGCCTGGCTGTGAGAGGGAGAAGAAGTGAAATACTACATACCTCCCAAGGCCTAAAAGCCTTTGAGACTGTCGCATGTCCTCCATGAAACTCTTGGCTGTCGTCGAGGAACGTGATGGAGGAGGGATCAATCCTCCAGCGCGTGAGCTTCCTAATTCTGTCCTTCTACGAGCAGATTATGTCAACATCAAAACGTTGAAGATCAGTGTTAAAGATCAATCTTGACGCACGAGTTTGGTGCTTGGCTCGAATGCACCCGAGGAATTACCCGGATCGTAACGAACTGGATGAATGAAGTCGGCATTATCATGGTGGCTTGTATCTTCCATCAATCGATCTGCTTGGATTGGATGAGACAACGTATGAGTTTAGCTTGAGCCCGAGCTTTTTGGCTGGGGGAAGTGATACGGAAGAGATGTCTTCGAAGGACGGGGCGGTAGTGGCGGGAGGGAGGAGGGCAGAACAGCAGACGGACACCGCACGGGCACGAATAAAGTATCCTTCGTCGCATGTTGACTTAAAGCAAAGCACACGAGATCACCGTCTCTCAGAGTTTCCAAACTCAGCTTTGAAATTTCCCTCGCATGTTCCAAGCAATCAGGATGAAGGCTCATCGCGGAAGCCATATCCTATAAGATACGTATCCTATTACACGACAGGAAAGCTCTCACAAAATTCATTTCCGTTCGAGTTTGTCCCAGAGAAGAGCTGGTAAACTAAGGGACCTACTGTTATGGCTGCCGGCAGGCTAAGTTCGGGCTCCGTCTTTCGTCAAGTTTCCGAAGCGCGGGCATGTCTTTGGCCGGTCTCCGCCGATTTCCAAGGTTCCGCGACTGAAGTCCTGCGAGATTTAATCAACCCTTGTAATGAGCCTCCCCTTGTTGCCAAAGTTGGCCTTGTAAATGGCAAGGTCGTTACCCCTGGAATACTCAGTGTTGTGCAATAATCCTGGTTACATTCCTTAAGCTAGGTTACTTTGTCGTGCGGTCACCCTCCGAGAGCCAGGAGAGCTCGAAATTCCAGATGGTTGAGATTTCGAATACTTTCTAGCCTTGTCGGTCCTGGAGACTTCGCGGAGGACGTAGGGCGCCTGGAATTCCCTCGGGCTTTTTTTTTTGTTCCAACGTCGCCGGCCCACGCGACGAGCCAGGCACGTGATAATTCATCTCCGCTCCCCTTCCCAATGCGTCAGCACAGGACCCCGGATGCCGCTGCAGATGCCATCGTAAATGGGTCTCGGCGAGAAAATCGAAAAAATGGCCAACTTACGCCGCCCCCTCACCCAAAATTTCCTTCGGTCGTTTCGACAACAAGCCGCGTTGGTCGTCTTTACTGGGGCCACTGGTGCATTAGTACAAGTGAACTCCCGTGCGTATGTTAATTCTCCCATTCATTCGGCTAACGTAAGTGTTGTATATGTGTTCCGCCTCGGCCATCATCTAACTTTGCGGGCGCTCGGGTGAGTCGGGCTCGGGCCGCTTTGGTGGGCAGTCTGTCCAATTTCACAGGATCTAACTGGAAGATATCTAAATTTACGGTAAAATTTGCAGCAGCGTCCGGGGTCCTGCGCCGGCGCTCCTCCAAGTCCTCAGACCTAGCAGCGTCTTACATACTCATATATCCCTCGTACACGTGTTATCAGCCCTTTATACGAACTGGGCCAAGTCTTACATACCCTCAGTTGATCGCCGTCCAATCAACTCCGCCGAAGAGGGATAACTGGGCCGAAAGAGCGGATGTCCTTGCCTAGGAAAAGAACCTCGAGAGTCATTTTCAAGCTATGCAGGTTAGATCAAGTTTGCCTGAGCGATCATCAGGATGAGGGAAATATTTAATGTGTGCTAGGTGTGACCGACCAAAGTCGGTTGTCCTTGGTATTTCCGCCGAGCCGCTTTCGATTGCGGGAAGCTTGAAAGGCTGATCGCATATCGTGGCTCTGTGAGATCTGGATCCAGGGGTCCGTAGACCTTTGCTCGATCAGCGGTTACAATCAGTACGTTGAAGACTTGGAAGGATGGTACTTACTGGTACTCATGGCGCTATGCGTGACCTCGAACCTCATTTCTCGTTCCTATGGCCAATTAATCTATGGCACCCGCACTGTCGCTCCGACTCGCTCGAGAAATTCACCTTCTATCGATCGTCGGACTGCAAGCCGGGGAAGTAGTGGCGCTCAAGGAGAGGTTTGGCCTAATAAAGTTGCGTCACCGACAATGAAAGTGCGGTAGCTGGGTGACACGGCGTTTACACTTCTTCAGACATCACGTGCGCAAGTTCTCTTTTTGGACCAATGGCCTCTGGTTTGCAGGGCGGTTGAGCTCGGGGCTTACTTCTGGGAGAATTAAAGACCGCACATAAACAAAGTAAAATGGCTTTAGCTACTATTACGAGGTGACAGAGCCATATACTGCTATGTCCACGCTGAGCGGCGAACATGGACAGGGATGATAATGGTCAACAACGGTGGCGTGCGAACGGACAACTCGAGGTCCGCCCACTTTGCAATTTCGATCCCAAACGCTCCGTCCTCCGACTTCTCAAGCTCAGCTGCACGCCCTTGCACCCCAACCTCCCTATTCCTGACGTGTTCCACACCCACGTGTTCCACGCAGCGCGCCGAACAACAAACCTCACGACATTTGCTCTTTTGCAGCGTCCGTCCAGTCCAGAATCCAGCCACTTTCAACACCGTCCACCAGCGCCCCCCGAGAGAAATGCATAGGCAGGTAGATTGAAGCCTTGCAGATGTACCCTGTCCGACTAAAACGTGGCGGACCCCTGCAAATCTCCTTGCAAATGCGGCACTAGCCAACTACTCTCGATGAACTTCGACCAGGATCACGGAGACGGCACACCATCTCTCTGCTACGCCCTCGCTGTCGCCCTCGAGTGGCTTGGGCAAACCCCAAATGGGCGGTTCCCAAATCATGCAGCGGGCGCAACTTGGAATCCGAGTAATGTAACGTCGATCACTTGAATTCCGCGTTCGCCGACCCGAACTAATTACTACTCCATCCCAGCCGATGCCACCGACGTCCTCACAACGTGCTTCGGCCAAAATGCCCGTCAAACCTCCCTCTAAGACTATTATTCCGGCAAACAAAAGACAACAGTAAGCATTTCTAGCGCCCACATGGCTTCGGCTGGTCCCAATTGATACTTACTAATCGCCGGTTCTCTCGTCAGTTGCCCGGCGTTCTTTCTATTTCGGCCAGGCTCCTGGCGCTCTCCACAGTCAGCCCTGCTTGATCACCGCGTTCTCATCGCCTATCGCCAATCCACGGTTCGTCTGGTCAGATACCGCCCCCTGCGCAGGCGCTCATCGCTGGCTATCACCCCTCGCCCGATTTCGTTCGCCACTTCATGACCCACAAGTCTGCGGCAGAAGGGATTTCTTCATCAACCCCACTAGGTGTGCTACCTCGCGCCTTGGGACTGGTTCTCCTCGCCTTCGGGTTATTACTAGGTCTGCGGTCGATACCAACATTGGGGGTGGGCGTGTAGGTGTTGATGACTGCAGGTGTGCTCTTTCGTTTCGGATCTTGACGCTCGTCAAGGTGATATTTATTTTACTTGCTTCAGGTGCAGAACTGAAGTCCTATTCCAAATACAGGCGCCGTGCACGACCACTGCAGTCACGAGGTCCTCCACGCAGTATTCAACCTTCTCCAAGACATTCGAAAACGTCGTCGCCCTCCTCCTGCGGCCGTCACCGTCCCTTGTAGCAAGGTAGGATTGCGCTCTTCTTTGCTTCGGGTACGGAGATAAAGCCCCAATTTCACTACAGGTGCCGTGCGCGACGACTCTGGTCACCCAACATCCTTCGACGCGACTCCGTTGTATCCGCATCCCAATGCCGTCGTGAACCTGTCCAACGCTGCAATACCAAGTGCCAAGCCCATTTCGTTCCTCCCTTCCACATCGCTCTCTTTCGCTCCAAAGATGGCCTCATTCCAACCGTCGGTATCAGCATGAGCTTCGGAACTCCCCTTCGAGATCGCCCCGGATGGAAATGCCAATCCTCGCCACCGTTGGCGAGCGCTAGAAGGCAAGCTATAAAACCTCGGAGAAGCATCTCAACGCGAACATCGAAGCGGAGGACAGCAGTGGACCGCAGTCTGACGCGTCGACAACGTTCAACCGTTCACCATAGACGCTCTCCTCACAAAGAGCCCAAGGAACAACGCAACCATCCCCATCATCATCAACCTTAACATAATGGCATCTCTTCATTCTGTGCCTCGCCCTCTTTATTAGCGTCCCAAGTTTCCAGCTCATGACATCCTTGTTGCCCTCTGACGTCAACAACCGGTCGACCGCAAAACATTCCCAAACACTCGGCACCCGTACTTTCCTCAGACCACTCTCTATTCTACGTCCCCCTCCCTTCCCCCAACTCACTTCGAGTCCCAACCCTT
>WSUI01000937.1:0-13944 GCA_019633595.1 Tulasnella sp. UAMH 9824
GCCGGGCTACCTTCTGTGCAGCATGCCAACAAACTCTGTCTGATCAGTTCGTTCGAGCACTAGGAACGGTATTTCACCTGGATTGTTTTCGATGCGGGGTGAGTCTTCTTGTCAATAGACCATCGAACGCTCTATTTCTAAGTTGAACCATCCCGTCGACTAGGATTGCAATGCTGTACTAGCATCGACGTTCTTTTCGATTGAAGAATCGGGGGGTAAACGGAAACCCCTTTGCGAAAGGGACTACTTCAGGAGACTCAATCTCATCTGCGCCAAGTGCGAGAAGGCCTTGCGGGGGAGCTACATTACAGCTTGCAGTACGTTTGCGGGTCATTTTTGCTCCGCCTCTCTTTTTCACGCACCCGGTCCGACTTTATTGTTATCGTCGTCGTCCAGACAAGAAGTTCCACGTCGAACACTTCATTTGTTCCGTCTGTCCTGCGTTGTTTGGGCCGCAAAGTTCATATTACGAACACAATGGAGATGTATATTGCCATTTCCACTATTCGACTAGTTTCGCGATGAGATGCGTCGGTTGTGGAAACGCCATTTTGAAGCAGTTCGTAGAGATAAGCCGCAACTCGAAGGAGGAATACTGGCATCCAGAATGCAGCATGATCTACAAGGCAAGGCGTTACTACATATACAGTCGTTCCGTTCAGGCTTCGTCTTACTGTCATCAACAGCTCTGGAATGTCAAACTGGCTTCCGGTGCGACAGGCGGCCTTCATTCTCTTGAATCGAAATCGTATGCTCAAGAAGAAGCTAAATTCAATGCAGTCACTCTAAAAGAGGAGCAGACACAGATGGAGACCCTCGCTTGCCGAATTTGGACTTCTCTCTCTGCATTCGAGGAATCCGGGACTGCTTGCATTTCTGACATGCTCAGTCACGTCAGCGACGGCATGTACCTGGATGCGATACGGATGGCGGAGAAGTTCATTCTTCACGTTGAGGTACTGTTCGCGGTCACAGATGAGCTCCATGCCAGGTTCGTGAAGGCTGGCGCGAAAGGTTCGTCCAGCAAGAAATTATTCATCTCCGCTTCACACCTCGCTCATGAACTCGTTCTGCAGGGATGTCTCATTTCCGGGAAGCACGGATGCTGTGCTGCAATACCGTCGACTTGTTCACCCATTCCTCCTCGTCGCCCAATCCGTCTCAAGTCCAGAGTCAAAGGATGAGCACGACCCAAGATCTGCCAGCCCTCGTGACAGGTTTAGCGCACTACCTGAAGATCCTTATCAAGATTGCTTTGGCGGGCGCGCTGAAGCTAGAGCGTGAATATTCCAGTGGTGATGAACTCCTTAGATTCATGAACCGTTTACAATACTTCCAAAGGGACGGCGCCAATTCCAATGCCAAGAGACAGCAACATGCCACGATTCCCGAGCTCTCTGAGCAAACGAACGTTGACTACTCCGAGTGTGTTGCCTACGGGTATCGATCGCTCGGCCCGGACTGTGCTGGTGAATTTTTTTTCAGTCCAAAAGCCATCGCGCAAGCGATCCAGGAAGGCGCTTCGCCCATCCTAACTCCCCCCAGTGACCTGTGCGTTGCGTGTAAGTTGACAGTAGAAGAGGACTGCGTGCGCCTAGGGACATGTCAGCGATGGCACTTGCACTGTGTCGAGTGCGTAACCTGCGGAAATGTGGCGGCCGTCGCCCCTCCCAAGGGTGAAGACGAGACCGCTGTAACAGCGGAAGCCAACGCGAACGGCAGCTCGTCCGAGAACAAAAGGCCATCCAAGGTCACCTCAGCGCGGCGACCGCCGGCAACCGTCGACGACTTCCGCTATGAACAACTGGCTGTGGAACCTAGCACGTTGAGCAACAAGATACCTCAACCTGAAGTGGTGATTTATTGCGCCACTCACGCAACGTCAAATTGCCGCAGCAGATTCAGCGCAGTCTCTTGTCTGGAGCAATATGCGTTCCTCCTGAAAGTCGCTTTGAGGAAACTGTTCCTCATATTACACAACCGAGGAATTATGCATTTTACTGGGAGTAAGTGGCATTGCACTACAGGAGTTTTACGTATCTGCTAACTATCTTGCCCTCGTGTAGCATTCACGCCTTCCTCAACCAAATCAGATTCACCGACCAACTTCTATAGAGATTCTGCTGAGATTCTCAGGAAGAAGACATCTGTTCACCTTGGTCCCAAGCTAAGCACAACGGCGCGTATGCCCAAGCGGTGGACCATTGTAGAGACACAACTGGGAAGATCACACAACCGACTGGCGACCTAGCTCATCGTCCTCAAGTGAGCGATTCACCCCCAGCAGCGTTGTCTCCGAAATCCATCCAACCGAGCAACTATCGTAGCGGACTCCAAGAGGACGGGGTAATTACACTCGCGGACCTCCCTTCGCTGCTCGGGTTGAAACATGCAAGGCAGCCCCTACTCGCCGAGATGACCCCTTTAGAGCTCGTAATTATCAAGAACTTTGCTATTCTAGCGTTTCAGAGGTCTCCACTCAAGGATCAAATCGAAGTGGACGACCTCTTGGAGCTCATCGAAGTAAAGAAGAGTGTATTCTGGTACAGGCCTTTCAAGACCGCTGACAAGAAAGACGTGAAAAAGAAGGGCACGTCGAGTTTTGATCCTGTGCGGAGCTGCAATTCTGATTTTTGTCCGTCGGGTCCCAGGTGTCTTTGGTGTCCCATTGGAGCTGCTGGCGGAGCAAGGCACGGGTTCGATGCTCGGGCCATCCTGCGTGCGCTTGCGAGTCCCCATCTTCATTGACGATGTCATCTCGGCCATGAAGCAAATGGGTAAGTATTTCGCGGTTCAGTAAAATGTGAAGTTACTAAGATTCTTCATCAGATATGTCCATCGAGGGTATCTTCCGCAAGAACGGCAACATCCGACGACTCAAGGAATTGACAGATGCTCTCGATCGAGACGCAAATACTGTCGATCTGACTCAGGAGAATCCAGTCCAGTTGGCGGCCCTCATGAAGAAATTCTTCAGAGATTTGCCCGATCCTTTGATGACCTTCAAACTTCACAAGCTTTGGAGCGCAGTTGCTTGTACGCATCTTCACATCCGCTCCCGGCCTCTCCGATTGACCCCTCTTCTACGTTTTTAGCATTACCTCTCGAGGAAGAGCTGCTTTGCATTATTCTCCCAAAACCTCATCGCGACACAATGGAAGCCTTTTTCGCTTTCCTAAAATGGGTCGCCTCATTCTCTCATGTGGATGAAGAAACCGGTAGCAAGGTGGACTTGCAAAACCTTGCAACGGTGATCTGTCCTAGCATTCTCTACGCTAAAGGTCGAGAGGCATCGCGGGAGGATAGCTTTACGGCCATCCCCGTTGTTATGGAATTCTTGGAAGACCAAGACGAGTTTTACACGGTGCCGGACGAATTCATCCCAATTCTGAAGGATCAGGAGTACTTTGCCAACTGCCTCGACATGCAGCGCAAGGATGTATTGAAGAAGGCAGACACATATCTCCGTACGAATTCTTCAAGCAGGTCATTCATGCCAGGACAAAACAGTGGCTATATCCATGCCAGCAGCTCGGTGTCTGGGCTCGGAGGTAATGGTCATGGAGATGGTGCCGAATCCAGGCTGGTTTGAGGAGATTCTCGGTGTTAAACCGATCCGTCTATTACACTCTACCAATTCTATCAAGTGACTTCTATGGTCTTCTGTTCGGACCCTTCCTCTACGTGAGTGATCCATCCTCTCCTCCAGGTCGGACTGATCTAACCTTAATCACGCGTTTCCGCTGCAGCATTACAAGCCGTACTTCCTCGGCTTCGTTTCGTTCCCAGTTTTGTCTGTCCTCGTGTGGGCCCATCTTTCCGATGGATTTTGGTCTTGGGACTGAACTATCTCAATCTCGTGTGCCCGGGATAGATCACCGGGCTCATCGTGCACTTCTGGTCGTCACCGCTCGAAACCCAGGGAAAGCTGAACATTCAAGCACCCACTTACGTCGAGGGGAGGGTGAGCACACATTACGGCAATGTAGAAGCTACCACGAAGTAGTTGGGAGGAGGTGGACACATGAAATAGCTAGTAAATTGAGAAAGAACCGATTTTGCTGACCCCAGAAGTCTAAACCGGACATAGCTACATTACAAACATGAACGACCGTCTCCTTCACCAAAATATTCTTAGTCTCTGCGCATAATTCCAAAGGCCAGGCCGCAAAAGTCTTAGACTCACCCTTCGTCCTCTGATTCATGCGGCCGGGCCGATCTTTCCGCGCGTCCGCCCATTAATTTACCCGCTTGGTGGCCAATTATGCCACTCACCTTGCTCTACGATTCGTTGAACCAGATGTTGTATATGTAAATGATGTCTAATGTTTTGTCGTTACCTTGTTCCCTCTACCACAATACGGGAGATGCAAGATCGAATAAATCCAGCTCGAGCCAGTAAGGAACTCAGAGGGAGATGTTGCTGGCCAAAAGGCCAGGGTTCCGATCAAAGGAAATAAGCGCACAGGACAGCGCAGCTCACGCGAAGCCTGAACAGAAGCAATTTCCAGACATGTTTTTGCTTGGAGTCGCAGCAAAGGTGCTTTGAGAGGACTATCGAGTGCATTTAAGGCTGAAACCCCGGGTTTAGCTGTAAATACTTTGGTAGCTGCTGGAGACACAGCATTATTCGGGGTAGACCGCCGTAGGTATGAGCTCCGTAAGCTTTGCACCACCTTTAACACACAGGCATGGATAGAAATAGACAGCAATGGTTGTAGGAGCGGCCATTGGTGGGCTTTGAACCGGAAAAGTGAGTCTTCACGGACCGGTCGCTTCACATAAAAAGAAAATTCGTAGATCAGTGGCTAACCAAGGGTCGGCTACAACAAAGAAAGTACACTTGCACAAGTTCGTCAACACCTTTTTTTTTGTGGCGGAGGGCGAAATCGAAAGTTCGTCAACAACTACAAGGAAGATTAGAGAGATCAAGCCGTGGGACAACTAGAAAGCTGACCAAGCACTAGATAGAAACGTCTAAAGCCAATGTGGAAAGGTCAGACAGCACAGTCGATAGCCGAACGCGATGAGCAAGGGATGAGCAAGGGATGAGCAAGGGATGAGAAAGACTGAGATCTGACTCTGAGACCGCTGTTCCCCTTGTCGACAGGATCAGCGGTCCGCGGCTTGTTCACGAACCCAAAATACCTTCCAGGAAGCGACAACCTCTCAAACCTAGGACCCACCACAATCACCTTCGCACCAACTTTACAAGCAGTCGCAGGGCCGCTCTCTTCGCCGACCGATAAACAGCCACCGCGATCTTCGATCCGCTTGCAAGGAATTCATCACGACCAACCGCTCACCTTCTAAGCCCATGGCTTCCTCGGTATACAATGGCTCAGCAAAATCTCACAGTGGGCGTGGTCATGGCTCTGAAAACGGTCCACAACCAACTTATTCCGGTCCAGGACAGTCAGCGGTGGTTATCCCTGCAACAGCCGGCGCCACAGCAACTTTTGGCGGAAACTTTAAGTCTAGCAAAGGTGGCGAAACAGCACATATGGAGGACGATGAACTGTCGCTAACCTACCCACATTCGGTATTTGAGAACACTTGGGTCGGATCTCGACGGACAAGTTTGGGACCAGACGATTCTCGTACTTATATCAACGACCCAAACTCTCGAGATTATTGCGATATTGCCTCCTCGAGCTCGCTGAGCTGTCTAGGACAGTCCTTCGCGACTTCCTCTACATCAAATCAGTCTTCATTTTCCGATAACACGGTTTGGGCATGGTCTTCTACCGCCGCGAGGCCGACCTCTTCCTTTTGCTCGACATGTCGGCAACCTATGTCTGGTCAGTTTGTTCGGGCTCTTGGAACAGTTTTCCATCTAGACTGTTTCCGATGCAGTGTAAGTATTTTTGCCCATGAAATATCGAATCCTTTCTATTTCTCAGTTAATTGTGCCGCTCCTTAGGATTGCAATATCGTCGTAGCGTCTAAATTCTTCCCGACCGAATATTGGGACGGCAAACGGCAACCACTTTGCGAGAAGGACTACTTCAGGAGGCTGAACCGGGTAACCGACCATAATCCGTTGGTGAAGTCCTTTCCTAGCGCGACAAGGTCTAAACTACGACGCTGGCCGACGAACAATTCGCTCTCCGATGATATCCGCCTCAAATCTCGCACGCTCACCTTCTCTTCAGTACCATGGCCAGTCGCCGACGTGCCCGAGCACCCGACCTCACTCAACTCCAGTGCTGTTCGGTCCTTCTTGCTCAGCCCGCACCATAGCCAGGGCGTGCCAGCTCGAGAACGTATTGAGCACGCTCAGAGCGTATGGGAACCCAAGTCGTTCATGGCCACTTACGGGCCGAAGATGCATGAAGAGGATAAGAAGAAGATTGAGAGGGCCTTGATCTTCTTGCAAGGTACCTTGAGGATCCTCCACAACGAGGTCGTCGCGGCCGACTCGGAGTCGCTTCAAGACAATGCCAGCATTACTTCATTGAGCTCACCAGGCATGACAACGTCCTCATTGAACGAGGCCACGCCCTTTAATCCAACCATAGCATGGACATCGTTCACTGCCGTTGCATCTGAAGCTTTCTGCTCTGCATGTCAACGACCTATGTCTGGTCAGGTCGTTCGAGCACTCGGAACGGTATTTCACTTGGAGTGCTTTCGATGCGAGGGGAGTCCCCTCCCCTGTGAGCTACCGAATGCTTGATTACTAAATTGGACTGTTCTGTCATTTAGGATTGCAATACCGTAGTAGCTTCAAAGTTCTTTCCGATTGAAGGAGCGGATGGTAAACAGCAACCCCTCTGCGAAAGGGACTATTGCCGCAGGCTTAATCTTATCTGCGCCAAGTGCGAGCAGGACCTGCGAGGGAGCTACATCACCGCGTGCAGTACGTCTTGCGTGTCATTTTCGCTCCACCTAACGTTTTCTGCAGAGCCTATCTGACCCTTGTGTTGGTGCCCCCGTTCAGATAAAAAGTTCCACGTCGAGCACTTCACTTGCTCTATCTGTCCTACAGTCTTTGGGCCACAGGATTCATATCACGAACATAACGGCGATGTGTATTGCCACTTTCATTACTCGACTCGCTTCGCCACCAAATGCGTTGGTTGTAGCAGTGCCATTCTGAAGCATGTGGTGGAGATCAAGCGCGGGAGGAAGGAGGAATGCTGGCATCCCCAATGCTACATGATCTACAAGGTTAGTAGTCGCCTCCATCGTTCCGTTCGTGGTTGGTCTTACCCTGGTCAACAGTTCTGGAGAGTCAAGGTGGCTTCTAGCCCGACAGACAGCCTTCCGTCTCTCGAATCGGAAGCGTATGCTCAAGAAGAAGCCGAATTTAATGCCATAACTCTGGAAAACAAGCAGACATATATGGAAACTCTCGTCAACCGGGTCTGGACGCACCTCTCCACGTTCCAGGAGTCCAGCGCTGCGTGCATTTCCGACATGCTCCGGTATGTCAACAACGGCTTGTACCTGAATGCGATATGGATGGCGGAGAGGTTCATTCTTCACGTTGAGGTGTTGTTTGCAACTATTGATGAGCTCGAGACCGGGTTTGCCAAAACTGGCACGAAAGGTTCGTCGGGCGCTGGAGACTAATTCGCCTCCTCGCTAAATAACCTCGCCTCTGCAGGGATGTCTCATGTCCGGGAAGCGAGGATGCTGTGCCGCGAGACCGTTGACCTGTTCAACCTGTTATCGCGCACTCGAGATTCCTCGTCATCGGCTAACCCGTCTCAGATCCAGAGTCAGCAGGTGGGCATGACCCAAGATCCGCCTGCCCTCGTAACCGGGTTGACGCGCTACCTGAAAATGCTTACCAGAATTGCTTTGACGGGCGCGCTGAAGCTAGAGCGCGAACACTCGAATAAGGTCGCTCTGCCCAGGTTCCTTGACCGCTTGCAATTTCTTGGAATGGATGGCGCTGACCCAGGCGCAAAGAGGAAGCAACATGTCACGTCTGCCAAGCTCTCTGAGCAAACCACCGTTGACTACTCTAAAGGTGTCGCGTATGGGTATCGATCGCTCGCTCCAGACTGCGCTGGAGAATCCCCTTTCAGTCCCAAAATTCTCTCTCAACCGATTCATAAAAGAGACAGCAATTGGTCATCTAGGATTCACGCGACCGACTCGTGCCGGGCGTGCCATCTGGCGGTGGAGGAAGACTGCATTCGCGCGGGGACGTATGAACGATGGCACTCGCACTGTATCAAGTGCGACGCCTGCGAAGGGGTGGCGGCTTTTTTCCCTGCCCAGCGGGAATTCAAGGCTGTAGCAGCGGAAGCGACCGCAAGTGGCAGCTCGCCTGACGACAAGACACCATCCAAGGTCAGCTCAGCAAGACGACCGCCCGCAAACATGGATGAATTCCGCTATGTTAAAGTTAAGGTGGTAATCAGTTATGACGATGACGACGACGATCGAGACTTTTGGCATGAAACACGCATCTTTTGTTCTAGGCACGCGATGCCAAATTGCCACAGACTCGATGCGGTCTCTCGCCTAGAACAATATGCGTTCCTCTTGAACGTTGCATTGAGGAGACTATATCATTTGTTCGACCAGCGAGGAGTACTGCACCTTACTGCAAGTAAGTGACATCGTGCTATAAGGATTCTACGTGACTTTGACTGTCTTACTCGTATTAGCATCCACCCCTTCCCCAACTAACTCCGACTCACCGACCAACCCTCTCCGAGACTCTGAGGATATTCTTCGAACGACATCCTCGGTTCATCTTGACCGCAAGCTAAGGGTAAAGGCACGTCTGCATACGAGCTCCACCATCATCAAGAGTCCAACCGGAAAGATCGCTCAATTGGTCGAGTGGTCTGGATCCATCGGCGATGACTCAGAGAGCCGCTGACCTAGAAGCTATCCTGGGTCGAGTCGGTCCGTGCCTCTCCCCGCAAAGGGAGAGGTCGTGTGGACACGGAGTTGAAACCGGCGTCTTTTTCGCTTACTAGCCTAGTAGTAGTCCTTTTGACTTTCCGACTTAGCTTCTGTTGAAGCGGAATCGCATTTCTTTGATGCATCTCTCGCGCGTTATAAGTCGGCTCTGAGACTTTTGGTCATCTTCATCAGGCGTAACTGCAGCTGGGGCATGGAGGTGGCTTGGGTGAGCCCAGGCACCTCAGCTAACGACAGCGGCTGCGTTTCTGTGAGATTTTAATTGGCCTTTCTCTTTCCTCGGTCTCTAATCTTTGATTCAGCACTTGCAGACTGTCTATGCGGAGTGTCTGACCATAGGCCCCTGAGTTATGGCGTCGCATTCACTCTTCTAAAGTGCCCTCCTTCGCTCCTACAATCCCAGCCTTCCTACATCGTGACCTAATTGTTACACGGAGACCCATAATTCCCAATTTAAGCTTTAGTAACATATATTGTACTGAAGTTTCGGGAGCCCAAATGGGTCGGGTTCGTTGTAAACATATGCTCTCTCTGCTCTTCTTCAATACAAATCATATATTATATCGATGCAAGCCAAGATTGCGGCTACACGGTGGATACGCCGGGGTCGGTTAGTAGCGGGCTCGTCCGAATAGCTGGTGGGGAATGATGTAGAACTATCTACGACAGAACCGTGGGAATATATAGGTCCGGCGGCATACCGCTCCAACGGCGTCCGTGTTGGGAAATAAGCGCTTGATTGAAGCACCGCATTTACCTAGATTTCCTGTGCACACGAAGGTGTAACGGTAGTTTTATTCTACTCCCATTATGTTCATCCTATTGTCACTTGCAGCTAGTGATAAAGGCTGTCAGTTTGATTGAATATGGCGACATTTATCCGCTGCTTCTCTCACTTCCTTTCATGCTCCTGTGAGGCGTTCAACTGAATCCGATAACAGAATTGATTGGAACAAACGCGCGACAACAAGCCAAAAACACCCCGAAGGGAAGAAACTACCGAAAGATACCGAAAGACAACCGCAAAGAAAAGGACATAAGAGATTGGAAAAAAAAAGGGTCACCTCTAGGAAACCCGCTCTTTCATCCTCTCCCCATCCCCGAGCAGTTCATCCACACTTCCCCTACCCCACTCTTAAGCCATGTCCCGAAATGCGCCAAGCAGCTTCGCCGCGTTCAAGAACGCAACACAGCTTTTCAAAAGGAAAGAAATATCTGACGGCGAGCTCCTGCTGAAGACAAACCAGTCTAGTTCGTCTCCTCCCAAGAAAAAGGCGAAGGTCGGCTCTGGTTCCGGCGTTCGGACGAAGACTCGCACCGCAACTTCTAGTCCAAAAGCCCTAAACGTAGCTACACCTCCCAGAACGGTCAGCGACAGACAGACACCAATTCCCATACGTCTCGCACATGCGCGCATCTAGAGTGTTGGCTCAACGGCATACTCGCGTCTGGACAGGGTGCTCGACCTGTGATTGCCTTCAGTAGTACCGTAGTACCGTCCCTGCTTCGCCGCCTGTGAACAGCCAGCAAATTTTGTCTGTTCAGGCTTCCGATAGAAGGAGACTTACTCGCTTGTCTGGCACCGGTAACGCTTGGGCACATACAGGCGATCTCGACGGCATTCGCACTACGTTAAGCATTTCCACTGTGGAAAGGTGGCGACAGTCATCTTCCTTAAGGCGGAAATAATGCTGAAGTTCCTCCCTTCCTCCTTCTTCTTGAGTTCACACTTATGCATCGCCTAGCTGGACAATATTACATGACCACGAGACCTTGAGTCAAAGGCGTGCTACCCTTCTTTTGATTCTAACGGTCGACGCCTTGCGCTGGATGCCCAAAGCCCGTGTGCTTCCTAATTCACCATCTCGGGTGAGGTGCTAGAGAGACCACCTTTTCAAAGCTTTCTGTGGCAGCCGACGACCATTTTCCCTTGTTAGTATTCTCCAGAAATCATGCACTTCTATATCGTTTTATTTCTATCACGGGAGCTAAGACAGATAGAGAGAGGATACTACATTCGGTAAATCCAAAGCGCGGGCCTTTGGGCCGCTCGCTTGGACCGCGATAGCAGTCCAGAGAGTATCAGTCGGTTTAGAGCTTCTGTGACGAATCACACATTATCAAGGTGTTTCGTTGACGAAGGTCATTAGAATCTAGAGAACTGCCGATCGTAGACAACTGGGATGGTCGCTGCTGCAGTCGCGCAGGAGAGGTAAGCAACGTTCCCCAAACCTACTTGATGGCCATCTTTGGGATGGCACACATTTACCTCCGTTTCAGCACAAGGGATACTCGTTCTCTCCACCATATCTCTTTATAGATCACAATAGTAGCTACAAATGTCACGCCAACTCGTTATGTCGTCGCATCTTCACCAAGATCTCCCTTCGTGCAAGGTTATCTGCCAGCTCCCGACCCTCGTTCGTATCGTGACAGGCGGCGATAATGTAATCCTGCCAAGAGAGTGCAGTGTCCAAATCACCTTGGTTGCTTTTCAATCCTACAAGCGTGGAGGCGACGCATTTCGCAGGTCCGTGTAGTGACATCCCTTGAAGCAATCGGCACGATTCCTCGAATGCTGCTGCTGCTTCGCCGAGCTTCGATTGCTCCTGAAAGCATTGTCCCAGCTCCCAGAGGCCCACTGCCAGCTGATATCCTCGACGACTCCTTCGGGAAATGGAAATGGCCTCTTGAAGAAGCTCTTCAGCTTCACGATAATTTTCTGACTGCGTCTTGATTTGACCCATTATCCGTAGAGAATCGGTTAAACCAACCTCCCATCCAATACTCCGAGCGATTATAATAGCCTCCGAGCAGAATTTTGTCGCCTGGACGAGTTCAGATGAGTCGTAGTGCGTGTCGGCGAGCGTCCTGAGCGCTCGGGCCAGTCCCAACCGATCGCCCGACCGAGAGGCTAACTCCACGGCTTCTGATAATGTAGACAGTGCCTGACGCCTCTGGCTCGTACATCTCTGGATATCGCCTATCCTCTCTAGGCATCGCGCCGCGCCGACATCGTTTTTATCAGCCCGATAAATATTGAGGCTCTCGCGCACGACCAACAACGCCTCGTCCCTCTTGTCTTGCATCGTCAGCGAGTCTCCAAGCCAGCATGACGTTTCGGCAATTCCAGAAGCATCCTTGAGATCTTTATAGCGCTTGAGGGCGATGGTAGCGATGGCAACAGCTTTCCCGAAGTCCGAACCAAGGTATGCGGCGGCGGCCTGCTTCTGGAGGACACTAGCAGTGCCCTTAGCGTTATTTTCTTCCTCGTATAGCCGCAGAGCGTGATGGAGGTGTGCAAAGCTCTTCTCAATGTTTCCGTTCCAACTCTCAAGGTCGCCGAGGTTCTCGGACAGGGCCGCCGAGCAAGACTGAGGGTTGGGAGTGCAGCGGGGCTATTGAATCGAAGGTCAGGGGTGTGAAAGATAGGGCAAGCACACCAATGGTACTTACTAGATAGGCGACTGTGGCCATGCACATTCTGGCTGTCGGTCGTTGTTGACGATCCAAGTTCCAACACCTCGTCATCAACTCCCAAACCTGGAGACAGTAGCTAAGGCGGGATTCTCCGTCGACTTGGGGAAGAGGGTCCTGGACGATTCGGCACATAACAGCGACCTCGGTAGGTACTTCGTGATAAGGCAGTTCCCCCGTCAAGATCTGCAAATGATATCCTTAATTATCACGCACGACGCGAAAGAGTCACGGCAGTACAAACCTCCCAAACCAGCCATGCCCAGGCATACACGTCGGCACTTGGTTCGCGAGTTGCGCCATTGAGAATTTCAGGGCTGCACCAGCGAACGGAGCCTTTGAAGCCGGTTGTCGTCTCCAATCTCCCCATCCCACTACTTTCATGTAGGCGCGCGAGACCAAAATCGCAGAGAACGGCTTCGAAATTTGTGCTGATCAAAACATTCGCCTTAAAAGACCGCATTAGCGATCCGACATAGTTTGGAGAAAGTTGGCCTTACGGATTTGATATCTCCATGGCAAACCGGTGGGTTAAGTTGGTGAAGAAAGGCCAACGCGTCAATGGTGTTGTGGACCTAGGGTATGCGGCGAGTAAGCCGCTTAAACCAGCTATGACCATTCCTGAACGACAAACCAGCGACAGCTTCTC
The DNA here is from genome assembly GCA_019633595.1 of Tulasnella sp. UAMH 9824. Taxonomy (NCBI): domain Eukaryota; kingdom Fungi; phylum Basidiomycota; class Agaricomycetes; order Cantharellales; family Tulasnellaceae; genus Tulasnella; species Tulasnella sp. UAMH 9824. Next base: position 13,016 of record WSUI01000937.1, read on the forward strand.
GGGAACTTCCAAGTCATGCCCACGAAGGAATTCGCGGATATTCCCATTCGGCTCCCATGGCGAGAGTAGCCATGCCTCTGAGCGCTCGAAGTTGGCGTAGAAGCCGAGAAACTTGGCGATGCCTGGATGTGCCTCAAGGCTGGACCACACTGACATTTCCCTGGTAAACGCCTGACAAGACCACTTGAGCTGGCTGGGAGTAATCAGGAGTGCCAGACCTACGCGTTTTGTCTTATCCATGTTGGATACGCTTGATATCTTGATCTGTTTGACAGCCACTAATTGTGTTGGGCCCTGTAGCAGTGAAGACATGACTCGCGTGAAGGCTGATTGATACAGAACGGCCTGTCGAACGATACCATAACCGCCCTCGCGGTCATGATGGCCCTTGACCGGAATTATCCTTTGACGGTCAATATGGTATCTTTTGGAGAGCCGATTATATTCCTCATCCTGGAAGGAAAGCAGGTCAACAGAGAGATTTTAAATTGGACGGCGCTGGGCGCTAACCAGTTCTTGTGCTCTGGTAGCCGTATCTTCAATAACTCTCGTCCTGAGCATCGCTCTCGATAGTCTCGTTTGGTTCTAGTGGTATATATATGGCAAGTGAAGGGAGGGTGGTTGTGCTATGTGGAGGAATGGGGTGTTACCTCGAGGTCGCCGGTGTTTCAAACGGGGTCGCAGGCATTCCCGGTAGAACGGGGTCTTGTGTCAGGTGTGTACCGTATGAAATTAGCCCGGGGTCCCGATGCCTTTGTAGTGATTTGATTGGTCTACCGGCAATACCTGGTGCTACAGAGTTGGGGCCAAACTATGGGCGCTACTACACTGTGCAGTAGGGTAGCGTCAACGACACCCTGGTAATAACCAGGGAAGTAAATGACACGTCTTTGACCGGTCGTTGACCGGTCATTGACAGGGGTCTTAAA
>WSUI01000938.1:2580-13933 GCA_019633595.1 Tulasnella sp. UAMH 9824
CGTAGGAGCGCTTTCCGACTTGCTCCCCTCTTCACTCCTGGGTTTGGAGGCATCGGGCAAGTCAAAGGGACCGACTTCTATTGCCAGAGGCAGCTGCAGGGATAGTCCAACAGCTCGTCCTTTTGAGTGATCATCTTGTGCAACTTTATTGTTGGTGTTCGAAATGTCGGGCTCGGTACGCGGGGAGATTGGATTAGGCTGTGTCCATGAGATCTCCGGCTCTCTAGATGCTGCTGGCAGATCGTCTGCGTAGTTGGTGATAGGTACATATTTCTGACCGAGAGTAGCCTGAAGGATGTTCTTTGCTTTTTCTAGACACCCAGTGAGAGGAAGTGGCGTAGGGAATTGTTCATCAAAGAGTGGAGGCCAGCCATAAGGGGACATCTTGCTTAACTGAATGGTCTCGTTAGAGTCGAAACTTGATGTATCGTCCCAGTCGGAGTCACTGTCCTGGACGTTGACATCGCGGTTCTTTCTGTTTGTACTCGCAGGGATGTCCCTTTTCGACTGAGGATGGCTCCGCCCCAACGCATCCTGAGCGAGAAGAGGGGATTGCCCGTGAGCTTCACGGAGTTTGTTATGGAGGTACGTAATTTCGTTTTTCTGGTCATTGAGCTCATCTTCCAGCGCTTTGAGTCTTGCGGTTACTCCCTCCTCCCACTTGTGCAGCTGCTTTTCAACGATATGGAGTTCGACGAAGAGGGTTTCCATTTCCTCGTCTGTAGCTTTTTTCTCAGCTTCCAAGTCGCTGATTTGCGCGTGTGCGAGACAAAGAGCCTCAACTGCTTCCGGCACATCCCGCAACGCAGCCGGTTCATACTCCTCCAGAGGGTCTGCGAACCGAACTGATTTTGGGGTCGATGGCTCGGTTCGCACTGTGATATCAGCAGTGCTCGACCTGGGCACTTCAGGGTGGGAGGTTCTAGTAGTCAGAAGCCTGTTCAATTTGATTTTGAGTTGGACGATCTCCGAGAGAGCAGAGTCGAGTTTGCAGGACAGGTCTCCATTCTGCTTTCGCAGGAACGATATCTTTGCCTTGTCATCGTCTGTTTCAAGCATCATATCCGAGTAATCCTCGTTGTCTAGACTGTCTTCTGCCTTTTCGCAAGCCGTGCTGGTTGATGAGCATGAGATTGTTGACGTTACGGATCGCGGGCTTGAGGTGGGCGTAGATGGTGTGATGAGCGATGGAGGTGGAGGTGGCGGTAGTGATTCTGCTTTGTTGGCGTTCGGTAAGGTTTCAGGGCGGAGAGCGATGGCGGATTGCTAGGATTGTAATCAAGCTGTGGGTTGGCGCCAAGGTAGAGTGCTAGATGTTTGGAATCAACTCACCACAAGATCCTTTTCCAGAGTTTCTTTGTTCGGCTAAGCCAATCAATGGACTCAGCCACCGGAATTCTGGCGAGAGGTAAAACTTACGCACCACAGGTCCGGATACACGACTCTTTGCCCCGCTATCTTTCTCCGTCTTGAGTTTTGGGCCGTCGACAACCACTCTAAGGATGAGTCTCTTGAAAAAATTGGGAGATTTTTGGCCTTTCTTCCTCGCTGGTTTGACATCCATTGAGAACGTCTTTTCGTCGAGGCCGGACAGAGTTCTGGTTAGGGGTACCATATGGTCGACAGGCGAAAGTCTTTTCTGATGGGAGTCTGGTAGTTGATTTTGCTGAAGATGTGGTATGAACGGTCTTAAAGCTTGCGAGCTGATGTGTACTCCCCGTTGTCACCGGCTTGGATGCTGTGTACGAGGCATTTTCGCTTCGCTTGCAATATGGATGAGGGGACGCTTACACCGTTTTGTGAGTACTTTGTGCTCGATTCCGCGCGAATAGCAATAATCATTGCATGATTAGCGTTAACGGAGTCCATTTCAGTCCCCAGCCTTAGAAGTAGGAGCTAGTTTGTCAGGTCGTGAGTCATGGGAAGTTCTTCTCACATAATAAATGGGTCTTTTACCTATCACATTTCTCCGTGCGTTTAACGCGTTCCAGCCACGTTCACAGAAAGGCTTGGCTTGATCGGTTTCTGTTTACGTATAAGTCCGTCGCGAAAGCAACGGCTGGAGCCCCCCCCTGAAGGAACGCAATAAAGCGGCCTTGGTTCTGGTGTATCGTTTGTATGGAATCGGTACTGCTATAGAAACAGGCGGCAGGAGATTGCTGAACTAAGCAGGGACGTTTCGATGAAGGACAAAGCTCCTCACGCCACTCTGGACCCCACAAGCCATCTTCTTTTGGAACAAGGTCTCCTAGTAATAGGAGCAAGAGTTTAACTATCCATCAAGTTACAAAAGAGCGGAACAGCAGTAGCCCGATGAATAACTACAAGTAGAATGTGGACACCTGAGCTCGTGAATGCAGTGTTCTGGAACGATAGCTGGTCGTAAGTACCTCTCACCGAACCTCAGATGAGATCCGTTAAGATATGATCCCCTGATCATACGGCGGATGTAAACAATTTCATCCAAACAGACGACTTCCTCTACGGCTCTATCCTCGACTTGACCGAATACCGTTGCCGCTTGCTCCAAGAAGGGTATGGCACGACCGAGATCTCCTTGCTTGTAGCGAATCATACCAAGAGATTGTAGAGTATCGGCTATTCCAGTGGAGTTACCTGTGGATTCATATACTTTGAGAGCCTTGCTGTAGTGGGAAAACGCATCTTCGTGTTTCTCTTGATCGCGGTAAACCTCCCCCAGATGGTACAAAGCTTCAGCGATTTCAGGGGATTCTCCGATGTCTTTGTAAGTATTCAGCGCTTCAGAGTAGCTGAATATTGCATCATCGTACTTTTCTTGATCATAATAAGCCCCACCAAGGCGGGCGAAGGCTTCGCCTCGTCTTTTGGATGGCTCAGAGCTGAGGTAAAGCTGGAGGGCGTCGGAGTAGTGAGGCGAAGCCTGATCATTCTGTCCTTGATCCTCATAGATCCCCGCAAGGTCGTACAGTGTGTCCTCCCGCGCTTTAGAGTCACCGAGGATTTTGTAGGTTTCTAGGGCGTCGCGGTAGTGGGAAGTCGCCTCCCCGTATTTTCGTTGGTGGCGGTACATCTCCCCTAGTTCACGCAGAGACGCAGCCCTTAATCTGCTTCTTCCGAGACTAGTGTTGGCTTTTAGGCCTTCAGAGTAGTGGAATATGGCTTCGTCAGCCATTCCCTGGGACCAATAGATCCGCCCAAGGGCACTTGAGGCCCGTGCCTTCCCTTGGAGCGACCGAATGTTGGTAGAGATGCACAAAGCCTCCAGGTAGCACTGGATGGCTTCATCGTGCTGCTCTTGATGTTTGTACACGCTTCCAAGGGTGCATAGAGTGGTTGCTCTTCCTTTTGAGTCGTCGAGGGTCGTATAGATTTTGAGGACTTCGTTGTGGTGACTAATGACCTCTTCGTACTTTCTTTCCTTCATATACATTTTTGCGAGGTCACTCAACACCTTAGCCCTTCCTCTGGCATCGTCAAGATCGGTATAAAGCTGAAGCGCTTTGAGGTATACGGACGTGACGTCTTGGGTCCCTTCGCTCGTAAGGTATGTGGAAGCGAGTTCGCACAGTGTGTCGGCTTTTGCGCGATCATCGCCGAGCTTGGTGAAGATTTGTAGCGCCTGGGTAAGATAAGAAATAGCTGGCTTGTATTCTCCGTAACCTTGGTGCACCATCGCCAGTCCTAGTAAGGCAGCGGCACTGCCGTTGTAGTTCCCAATTTTGGTGAAAATCCTCCCGGCTTCGTCGTAAGACTTTAACGCCTCATTTCTGCTGTCTTGCTGAATGTGAAAGGTGCCTAGTTTGATCTGAAGAAGGGCGTATCTATTTTGTGGAGCTGCTAACTCGGACGGTTCGCGTGGCAATGGAACGGATGACGGCTTTACCGGCTGCCAGTAAGTAAGAAGTCCATCGGTGAGATCTTCGATCGGAGTCTCTCACCATCCAACTGATTGCATCACGGCATTCTTTAGTTGTGGGTCTTTTGCTTGGAATTGGCTGCCAGCACTGGCTCATGAGGGTGCAAAGTGCCCCGATCCGTGACACTCGGTCGTCCTCAGCCATCGACGGAACTTGACCGCTAATGACCCGTACTATGATGCCAGCCTTATGATTGACTTCAGGGAATGGAACTTCACCCGTTAGAACCTACGTAAGAACTTGGTTAACAACTTTCATTGCCGATAGTCAAGTAAACCTTTACCTCGTAGGTGATCCATCCCAGTGCCCATACGTCAGTGCTGGGGCTGACTTCGCCACCCATTAATAGTTCTGGAGCAGCCCATCTAAGAGTAAAATGGTTGTTTGTTAAGGTGATGGTGCTGCTGGCGGCACAAAACGTTGCTTGGATGGAGCTGTTATCACGGCCGTCGGCAGCCTCCACAAGTAGTCCGACGGTATAGTCTGCCGTCGAGGGCCGAGAGAGTGCCTTGTTGGTGAAGCGGCGAGCTGAGCCGAAGTCGCTTATTACAGCATGATAACTCGAATCGATCATGATGTTGTGCTGAAGGGTACGTGCATCATAATGAATGCACAAAATCTTCGCATCGCAGCAGGGTTCAAACCTACCGACTTGAGATCGCCATGGCAGATCGGCGGCGTTTGGCAATGGATATATTCTAGCCCGCTCAATACGTCTTGTATCTGGTTTCAACTCATCAGCTACGAGATACAGGAGAGAATGAAGGGATCTTACCAACGAGATATGTTCGGGGAGTTCCCAGCTCGTCGAGGCAAGAAAGCCTTTTAGGTTTCCATTTTCCAGCCAAGGAAATATCAACCAGATTTTGTTTGTTGACATATCTTCGGCAAATCCTTCCAGCTTGATGATATTTGGATGTGCCAGATCCACCAGGAACTCTGCTTCCCTAAGGGCTAACTAAAAACCTTGGTGTCTTGAGCTTCGCATCGCATCAGGATCGAGCATTCTTACCCCCAATGTACGTTCGAAACTGGTACCATCGGATATCTTCAGCTTCTTTACTGCGACAATCTGTGTTTTTCAAGTCAAGGTCTTATTGACGATTCCCCTAGAGAGGCCTGCAAAGCTAAGTTTGACCGACCTTCAGCACGGGAGCAGTCTCTTCCGCCTCAGGCATGAGCCCTTGACGTTCCCTTTCAGCGTCATGATCGTCGGTAAGCAGGTGATTGCCACCTTCTACTTGTTCTTTTTCGCCATCCACCGTATCTTCGGGCCTGCCCGTGCTGTTTCGATTGCCGGGCGGGCGGGCTAAAAAGCCCGCTGAAACCGCCGCATGACCTCCGACGAAGTCCGGGCCGTCGGTCGATAGCTTAATTAAGGATGGATCTATACGCCATTGCGCAAGTTTCTCAAGCTTGATTCTCTACAAGGGTGGAGCAGCGTTCGGCATGAGTGCAACTGCGGGTGCTAGACGGGAACTCAACACACCCATTTGGCCCTGGGCTGGAATTGACCCTCGTTGTCTGCGTCGTCTGAACCGGATGGGGGACAATGTTCGGCATGGCGGTGTTCGCTTTCGTCCATTGGTAAGAGTATGCGTCTCGTATGTTTGTGGGTGAGGTAAACTTCGAACAGGGCGGGCGAACGGCAGACGTGAGCAGCAAGTGTACGGGGACAAAGGGACATGCAGCCAGAATTAATCCTGACCGTCATCCCCTCAATTTAAGAGTGCAAAAGACCGGAGCTCTTAAGGGGGTTCACTTTCTGAAGTCTGAATCGGAATGTTCCATCTATGTCCAGGTGACTAATCTGCATCAGGTCTGCGGATGCAAACCCCTCATCGCATCACAATTTATCCCAGACTGTCTTGCATAGCCCGCCTAGGCACATGGATGAGGATGAAATTATACACCGAGAGAAGCAAGAGAAGGCTGTCCCAGGCGAATGGTGTACCTCTCGACGACGACGTGAAAAAAGGACAAGGAAGCCGGCACCCTTTCTACCGTAACAGCTATGGAAGACTCGTCGAGCTCGCAAACGTCTGGGACATGATTTCGCCAAAGGAAGATCCGGTGCACGAGGCTTGATGATATCAAGCGGTCAATCAAGTGGACGAAACCTTTCGAATCACTTCAACCTTTCCAGTCACAAACGTTGCAATAGATAGATAAGCATTCCCGACGATGACTAGCGCTACAAGTTACAATAAATAAGCGAAGAGCAGGGGATGTAGTAGCTTGCTAAATAAATATCAAATCACGGTTAATGCAACTTGAGAACGAACCAACGGGTGTCGGGAGCGGTGCGCGCAACTCTCTCCCTCGGACCTGGTTATCTCACCAACGGAAAGAAGAGAGGCTGCGAACCTCTTAGTCCACGTTCACCAAGCACCGGCCACTCTTCCAGCCCACCAGCCCCAACTAATCGCTCCAACGGGCAGCAGCAAGAACCAAACCGCCAAATCCCATCCAGCCCTGCGAATGAACCTCCGCTTCTGCAGACTCCTCTCCTTCTTCCTCAACAGCGCTTCCTCCGATTCCGTCATGCCCGTTCCATTCCGATCCGCCGACCCGGAAGCCGTCGCCGTAGGATAGATGATCGACAGGGGACTCCGGACGGTGTGCACCGTAACGTGAAGCAGCGCGGGTAAGAGGAAGGAGAAGCCGATGAGGGATAAGCTTGCCGAGCGGGAGATGGTGTGCGCGAGGCTCGTCGGCGCGAACGAGGCGAGGGAGACGAGGGAGACGAAGAGCACCCAGTGCCATTTGATGTCTTGCACCCATCGGAAGGAGACGGTCGTGGACGTGAGGCGGGGCTTGATGATGCTGAGCCATAACGGAGGGATGCCCAGGAGGAGATAGGCAGCTTGTAGGACCCGTAAGGCGTTGTACGTGCGTTCGATGTAAGCCGGGAGGGTGAAAAATGACTGGATCGTGAATGGGTCGTCGGAGGGCGGGTTCGGTGATCGTGCTGGGAGGGGTTCGGTTCCGAGGAAGAAAGGCAGGGCGAGCAGGAGGACGGAGAACAGCGATGCAATCAGCGAGAGGAAGAAGAACTCGAGCGTCGGGAGTGCGTTAGCCTGCTTGAGCTTCCGCTTGTTACGTCTTGCGGTGGTAGGTGACAAGGGGCTCGCTCCCGACTGGACCGAACGTGCCCGCTCATCCGCTTCCTTCTGCGCTCTCCGCCTTGCGACCGCCTGCGCGAACGGAAGGAAGAGAGGGAATGTGAAAAACTGGTTGGCGAACGCAAAGAGCGCGACGTCTGACACGAGTCGTGTGCGTAAGAATGTGGGTAAATTTGAGAACCTGCAGGAAATCTCTCACCAAGCCACTCCCAAGCTCCGCCGGTCAGATGAACCTTGAGTGGTCCCCTGACGTTCAAGCGTTGCTGGAGTGTAGTAGTACCGATTGCGTTTGCTCCGTTGTCTGCTCGGACTTGATACCGATGAGCGATGACCACTCCTCCAACAACGATGTAAAGGACGATCGAGAGCAGGTTGGAGTAGATGATCCGTTTCGAGTTGAGCGTAGCCTTGCCCGTAAAGAAAGGGACCACAAGGAAGCCTAGAACGAGTGCTACACCTACTCGTTCAAAGGTGTACGAGTTCTTGGGTACCAAAGGAACGAGGAGGTCCGTTGCCTCTGTGGGAAGGGGTGTACGCTCAGGTCAGGACGGACAGGGTTTTAAATGGCCTCAGCCTGGAATGCAACGGCGTACCTCGCAGATACGATGCGCAGAGCAGTGAAGCGGCTACGACGACCAAAACCTTAGTCGTCCTCACTACGGCTCTCTTCCATGGATTTCTCCTCGTCCCGTGTCTTCGCTCGGTGAACCCGACGAAAGCTTCCCCAACAACTCCCTCAAAGCTCCATCTCCGCAGGTACTGACCCAGCATCAGCCAGATCTGCACGGCCAATGCGTTCAATCCAGCAGCGAAGAAGAGCGCGAGGACGGCGAGAGGTATGGGTAGCGGAAAGAGCTCGTTTTGGGAACCTTGATCTTCATGGTCGTCCGTCGACGGTGATCGAAGCGTCTGGTTGAGCAACGATGTTGCGCCGAGCTTGAGAGTTGGTGATATCAAGTAGGTGAATATTTGGGTCCCGGTAAGGCCTGCGGTGCGTCCTCCGATGACACCTGTCGCCCCTCTCATCAGGGAAGCACCTCCCAGCGCATCCTCCGACCTCTGTCGTTGATGCCACGGTCTGCTCCTCCCTCCTTCCAAGTCCCCTCCTCCTTCGTCTTCATGTTCATCATCGCTCTGCCACAGTTCTAGCTCCGGTAGGTCGTCCGGTTCCTGGAGGAGGATGAGCTGCTGAGTCGGCGAATCGGGCGACAATGGGGAAGTCGAAGTAGCATCCGAGTATTCGTCGATGCTGGTGGTCTCCCCTCCGTCCCTTGCTGGTGATCTGGATGTTGATGGCAGGTACAAGCGGGACATGTTGAGTTGAGGTGGAGGGAGGGGCGAGCCGGGGGTGGGGAGAGATTTAGTTGGGGCGCGGTCAATCTTTGAACTTTCCCGTCGGGATCATCCGTTCAGGCACGGCGGCCGGAATTCCCAGAACTCGCAGTTGCGTCTCCCAACCAACGTTAGCCGTTAAATTTTGTGACAACTGCGGATACCTCAGTAACGAGGCGACTCCAGTTGACAAAGCATCGTCGATCGATAGGCGACCCAGAACGTCCATTTTCTTCTCGAGTTGGCTTGCAAGCGTCGTATCTCTGGCCCTGGATAGCGTCATGGGTGGCAATCCAAGAAAGCATCTAAGAGCGTTTCATTGGCTCACTTCAGCACATATGTACTCGTTCAGATCCGATGCTAAGTGGTGAATATGGCTGCAGGGCTTATAATGAGCCTTGAGGGTATATCCACTCAATGAACCCGAACCTATGCTCTACGTGGGAACCACCTAATTCCGTGGTTGTTTTTAGGGCATGGAACTAGAGCCAAGTGATGGAGCGCCTATTTTAGCACCTGGCTGTGCCGGAAGAGACAACCAACTGGGCCTTCTGACCGTGCACCTTTTGCGTGGCCCTCCACTGTTATCGTTTTAACGTCGACCATCACCTACACACGGACTCCGACTCGGAGCTCAGCAACAGTCAAGCGGCACTCATCAGATGGTCTCTGAAAACGACGGTCCGCGGTCAAAGGTAGAAAGCGTCGAGGTCGAAGGTCAACCCCCTAGCTACGAGGGCCGCGACGAAGAGTCCCCTCACGTCAGAGAAGGACTGTATATCCTCACCAACAAGAAAGCCCGATCAACCCTTGATTTGTGTGAAGGTATGTTGTTCAGTAGGCATCCCGACACTCTGGGCGGGGCTCAAGCACACGTATTCGCGAACAGGCGACCCTACTCCGGGCACCCACGCGATCGGATTTGACCAGCATGTCGACTGGGACAACGCAAATCAGCTATGGGTCTTAGAACAAGAAGGATCGAAGGGTACCTACACCTTGAGAAATTTTCTCACCGGGACATACCTGGATTTGTGGGCAGGGTAAAGTAGTAAACCAGCAGCAAAGACTTCATTTCAGGTTAACCGTTTGCTTTTGGCTCACTCTATAGAAACGCTCAGAACGGCGCCCAAGTTGCTGCAGGGCTACGAGGCCAAAATCCCTTGGATCGAGCCAATCAAGAGTGGCACATCGAGGAGAGAGAGCCTAATCATTATACGTGAGTCAGAAACGTGCACTCGTTGTACACTGATTGAGACATACTGCATCGTGCATGCAGGCTCCAATGCTCACGGACTCAAACTTTCATGGAGATTCCTGGAGGGTAAGTCCCGACAGTACTTCTAGATGTTGGTGGGGATACGCTTCTGACCCATCGAAAGTACAGGGACCCTGCAAACTGTGTTGGCGTGAAGTGCTCAAAATTTGCCGAAGACTACGACCACCAACTCTGGGTTCTGGAGCTGGCGAGCCGCACTAGTGCAGAAATAAAAGCTCTCTTCGGCTTGTGGAAACCGAATTTGCTCCCCCAAATCTTCCAGCTGTATGGAGACTCCGCACAGTAAGCAGTCTATCTCTGTACCCCAGAACGCATTGATATCTGATTTCGGGCTCCGCGGTTACAGGTATTTCATCCTCCGAAACCAAACTCGCAGAGCCATCTGGCAGGCGACAAACCTAGCCCGCCAACCTGTCCGTTCTCACTTTTTTGACTATGACGACTTCGTGATCAGAATGAAGGAAGGGGTGTCTCGTTGGGTGACGGCCCGCTACACACCTGACGTAAGTTTGCCCACGCCGTACCTCTGTGCGTTGGTTTAATGATGTTCTTCGAAAGATTCGTGGCTATTCCGTTCTCTTTGGCGTTATATACGGAGAAGCGCAAAAGGGCCCAAAAGCATATAATTGGTACTTATCGCCCGACATGTGCTCCCTCGTATTTTTCGACGCGCAGAGTGGTAGGGAGTATGGTCCCGCAGCTCTAGATGGATTCGGCTTTGAGCCGACGTTTGCTACATTCTAAGAAACTTGATATATCCTTCGGAGACGTTGGTTCGACTGCGTCCATAGTCCTCCATCGTGATATCTTTGTCAGCGGTGCTTGGCCCCTAAACCAGCCAATATGGAAGAGATGGTACCTCCCCCGTACATACAGACAAAAATTAATATCATGGTCGAACTGATGCTTCACTCTTCCAAGTCTCTCGATCAATGAGAACTAGTTATCTCCTTGATCCGAGGGGTTAGCGACCCCAGCGCATCGTCCGACCTTCGCACTTGATGCCTTGGCCTCCTCCCTCTCCTTCGAGACTTCATCTTTGTTTAAACGGTTGCTCTGGCTCCGGCGCTTGATCTGGTTTCTCTGCATGGAGAAGGGCTATATCAAGGGGCAAGACTCCAGCGTGTGCTTATCGTACCTCGAAAATATTTCGGGTATTGATGTTACGATACCAAAGTGGCAATTCTTCATCAAATCCCAGTGGCGAAGCGTGTTGCCCACAGTTCCTTCCGGAAACGGCAAAACAAGGCCCTTCAGCGCCATATCGCCGCGTGCCCATGCCGCGTGTCCCCTCCTAACCACCAAGTCACCCCAGCCGTGGCCAAGTACCCAGAGTTTGTGCGGGAGAGAAAGAGCCCAGACTCAGCAATTCCTCAAACACGGCCTTTGAAATCAAGAATCTGCAGCCCGAAATGGAGGATCAAAAGTCCTTGGGACACGACGGCAACGACCTACAGGCCAATCATATACGAGAGGGACTATACTTTGTAGTAAACAAAAAATCAAGAACTCGACTTGACATGGATTTAGGTGTGTTGGCCAATGGCTGAAATCACACCATAGCCTCTCTGGCTCCTGATCGCCTCCGCTGTGGCTAGGAAACGGAGCTCAAGGCGCTCGTGTTCATGGATACGAGCCAAGCCCTGAGACCTTCGGAGACCAGGCGTGGATAATAAAGGAAGAAGAATTGAAAAATACTTATACTTTAAGAAATCTCC
>WSUI01000094.1:0-67595 GCA_019633595.1 Tulasnella sp. UAMH 9824
GATGCTGGCCACGAGATGTTGAGGCTATTGGTGATTGAGGTCTCTCTAGTTGCGCACCGGTTGACCCCCCGCGACTCTGGGGCGATACAGAAGTCCTAAGCGAGGAGCGGCGACTGATTGCGGAGCGAGCCCGATGGAAAAGACCAGAAGTCTTCTTTTGGGGGTGATGAAGGAAGGCTTCGGGTGGCTGGGATGGTGCTTTGACTGGTGCGTTGGCTGATGCGTCGTCGATCACGGCATTGGACTCTCTGTTCTCAGCAGAAGAATTTATCACGCCACTGATTCAAAATTCACTATTGTGGAAGATACGCACTCGATACCCGCATCAACGCCATGGGGGATAGGAGGTGAGAGGGAAGGAATAAACGGGGCGCTAGACCGTGGACCGGTTTGGCGACCTGACCATCCGGTAGCTTCGCTCAGCGGTGGAATTGATGACTGATTGGATCCAGGATGATCGTGAGGCGATGATCGCTTGTCTCGGCGATCTGGTCGCCTGGGACGCGGGTCCCCCGCTTTTGAAAGAACACCGCCCATGGAATGCTGAAGTTGAGCGACGATACCGTTTTAAGATGTCAGAATTCAAATGGTTCAGCTTGAAGGAGTGCTTTGAGATGCCTGTCCAGGTTAAAATATTAACCGTCAAACGGACGAAGTTCTGGTAGGATCGATCACGGCACCGCAGAAGTCTTGGAGAAGTGGGAGGCTATCAGGCGTGTCAATGACGCCGTTGCAGTGTCTCAATCATGATTGGGCCATCAAATTCTCAAGCAGGCTGCCACCTTGCGGAAGCAAGGCAGGTTGGGCGTGGAAGGTGTACCACGTGTCCCAAATAAACTGGAATCCGAGTCCCGCGCCACGAGGAGACTGCCTGGAGATATCTGTCGCAGCGACCACACGATGCACAGACGAATTTAGGTCTTGACACAAACGACGATAGTTAATACGAACTTAATTTCAACGCCTGTGACTGTCTCCCTCTCTGTCGCTTCCGCCGCCCCGCCCTGGTGCCCAGCACCCGCCACTATATTTGATGATATGTTTAGGGATATATTCCGTCGACTCTCGAAACGCAATTTCGGTGTGGCACACACGCTTTTAAACCGTTGCGTGAGGCTGCAACGTATGCTGGAAGGAGACTTCGACAACTCCCAAGAGGAGAGTATTCGGTAGTAAGACGGTACCACAAAAGATAGAATTCTCTCAAATACCAATGCAAGCAATGTAGAGCCATAGATGTTTGCATTTATTCCGTCCAAAAGATGGGGCCGAGTATGAGCTGGACTATCCATTGGATCCTGTTGCGCAAGCCGCGCAGCGGTTGCCGAATTCTTCCCGAATGAGGCAAGCCAATCGTCTCTGCCTAATGTCTGATCGGCTTCGATTGCTAATTATCAATCAAAGCCCGCGATCCAGATACCAACCGAAAAGGCTTGAACGAGCGCCCACTACGGCCATCGAGACTTCAATGTCAGTAAGCCTTCTCAATCTGTCGCGACATCTGTGTCTCTCTTATAGTGAGCTATTTAGCAAAGTCCTGGCATGCCTGCAAGATCAAAGAAGCTACCTATCATTGTGGTCCTTTGCAAGCACACGCCCAGATGACAGATGACCACCTCGGAAACGTTCTCATATAACTTAATGCTTTGTGCTCAACAAAAATATTATATGATATCCTTGTAAAAGATTCATTCTCCGTTGATGCTGGGTACACGCTGGACGACCTCTTCTCGTCGTGCGTCTCCTCCATGCAGCGACCTTCACAAAATACCACTATCTCTATTCCTGCGCAACCAATGCACACCGCCATACTCACCAAGGCTCAAGATTCGAATGGAAGAAGGAATCCAACCCACTCAAGGGGCTGGCTTCAGGCTATGGATCGGTGTATTCCGTGATCTCAGGAACCAAGTTCGTCCTAGTCGAAGGCATCTCACTCAAACACGTTGAGCAAGGCAACACTGAATACGATGCCAAGCTCCACATTATTCAAGGTAGGCATTAACCTGTGTCTCCACTCCCACGAATCTTTCGTATTCATGTCGGTTCTTAGGAAAAGGTATGAAGGAACCCATGGCCTCCGAGCTTGGTCAAACGGGCCGAACGCGAACAATCCACCATCATCCTAAAGCATGGCAATACAGCTATGAGCTAAATGGGAATTCATACATTACGTGGAAGGATCCTATTGCCAAAAGGCGCTTGAAACTCCTCGGAGGGGAATGGATTGTCTGCGTTGAGTGAGCTAGATTTCGGTGTGCTGTTCTGACAGTCAGGGTATATACATCAGAGGGATTTCTAGGAAAGGTATATATCTGAGGCAATGATGATGGCCTTATCCTTGTGGGTGATTAATATGATCAACGGGAGAGCGCACCATTGGCAATTTGCGTCGTGAGGACAAAGACCACCCGGGACTTCTTCAACTAGGTATACGGGACTATCTGGAGCAGGATGCAGATGAAGCCGAGAAAGAGCGACAGAAGGCCTGGGAAGTGATGAAATTTATTAGCCGATCCGCCATAAGTGAAAACATTATCCTGGATACTCCGGGATACGATGCACAGTGTGAACCTACGGCAGGCGACACTAAGACTCACCCCAAAATACTTTGCGGTAAGGAGTTGGCACGTAGCCTTACTTAGTGTTCACGCGCAAATTATTGTCCAGCGCGTCAGGGATTATCACAAGGAATCAAGATACCATTTATCTTTACCATATGCATAACGTTGGCTTTATCCCGTAGATAGAGCGAAACGTATGCAGAACGGAGACGTCGCTTCGTTGGATCACCCCCTGCAGAGCCGAAGGCAGGAGATCGAAACGATCCCAAGTGTACTATAAGACAACAGTTTACGCTTACTCAAGAAATCACCAAAAGAAACAAGCTTCATTGTGGATGGTAACTAACCTTGACATCTTCCTCCCCCGTTGCCTCATACTCCGAAATTTCTTCCTTTTCTGCACGGGTTCTATTTGGATCGGCTTCTCTCTTCTGACTAGACTGGCAAGAGTGATCTTACTCACTGTACTATATTTTATCCATTTCACGCGCCGTTATGCGTGTCACAAGAGTACGTGAGGAAATCCCCGTGGGGAGCAGCGGATAACGTCTCGGGCCGGCAGCCCTCTCTGCCAGCAACCCAAGCACCTCCGGTTGGAAATGACCTCAGTCGCGCAACTCTAAACGTGTCGGGGCGATTACATCCACAGGTGTTGCACCATATGACGCGGGCTCTGGCTTCAAGTAACAGGGATGACGGCAAATATTTCTACTGGCTTGAACGTTCGCCTTGCTCCGCCGGCGCCGTCCTCGACGACGACACGTGGTCGGCATTGCTATTACCCTTGTCACCTCACGGCGGTGGCGATGGTCAGTTTATATCTTGTGATGTGGTGACTCTGGAGGCTAGCCCACCCCGATTGAGTGCAACGTCACGATAGCCCGGCTAAGCCCTTTCATCGCTTCGAATTACCATATATATTATTTACAATGCTAAGTGACTAGTACACGAAGCTGGGTGGGGTGATAGTCGGGACTAAATCTTACCCGTAAGGTCGCTAGACAATAGCCAGTGGGTGCTTTTGGTTTGTTTCATGCTGTCTTCAACAATGGCTGGGCGGCAAGTCTCAGCAGATCAAAACACGAGGGTCTGGCGTCTAGATCTCGTCTGCAAGAAACAATTGCAATCAGGTGAAAGGGAAATACAAGTGAAGGGAGAAAAGGGAGAACGGGGAAGGGAGATAAACATTGAGACAAGGACAATCAACAACAAAAGAGACACGAGCGTGCCTGAGTGAGGACGGTCGGAGAAGGAGTGGGATAGGGCCGGCGCGTGGGTACGAGTGGAAAAGCGGCAATTACATAAATCCCCGCCACGAGTCGAGTGCGAGGAAATGTGTATAAGGACAAAGGAATGAAACCTAAGAGGTCATAGAGTGAAAAGCCCGCGAAGTGAGATGCGGAGACCACTCCCCCCGAAAGGATGAGGCGGGCGCACGGGGCGATCCCTGGGTGGTTATGGAGGTAATCATGATCAAACGGCGGGAAGTTGGACCTCGCCTTCTCCATGCACCGTACTTAGTACGCTCCGCCCCATCCATCGACTTCAACATTCTATGGGTTGTTTCTCCTCTAAGCCGGTCGTTGACCCCCCCGTGAACGCTGGGCCCACTGAACCGAAAACGGCAACGACTGCAGCCAGTCCACAACCGGATATTTCCACGACAAGGTCAGACCAACACAGTCTCTGGATGGCTATACCGGGGCCTGACATCAGTGTCTTCGGTAGTGATGTACGGGTTTCGCTCCCCACTGGGCCAGATGCTAGGCAGTTCGAGAATTCTGGGCGGGCACCAGGATGGGCGGAAACTATGCCCATCCAACACACGGGAGGTGAGTGCAACCCAACCGACGGCCGCTCCTCAGCTGAAGATTATCCAAAGCTCGGCGCCCAACACGCCGTTCAACCCATAAGCCTAGGCCCCAGACCGTTGCTGGCGGTTTCAAGTGCGTCTCGTCCACAATCGTGATTGGTAGCTGGTAAGGTGACGAACTTCCTACTCCATATAGCCCACCCGAGACACCAGGCCAAGCACCGTTCCCGCCTCTTCCCTCCTCGCGGTCGCGTCGAGGGAGCGTCGCTACTCAACCTGATGAAGGCCCCAAATCCCATCGTCACCCCTCAGTGGGCAAGCAATCCGCGCCAGGCGGTAGCCTCCTGGCATCAACCGACTCAGACATACACACCCCCCTTAAAATCGATGACTTACGGAGCTTGTCGTCGGCAAGTGGGCAGCCCTCGAAGAGAGTCGACGCTTTAGATCGCACCGGTCAACTCACAGACAAAACCAAGCCGATGTTTACAGGCGGTTTCAGCGATGTCTCACAGGCAAAGCTCAGAGGTCGTTTGGTAGGTCGCCTTTCAGCTGGATGATGAGCTGCATCTGACCTGATAACTTCTTCAGGTTGCCGTCAAGGCATTGCGACTCGCGAACGTCGAAAGCGCCGAGAGTCGAATGCGGAAGCGGCTTGCAAGAGAAATTTACGTCTGGGCCGCACTTGATCATCCAAACGTCCTAGAGCTGCTTGGATTTGCTTTTGAGGATGGAAAACCATGTTTGATTAGCCCTTGGTGCGAAAACGGGACATTGCAAGAGTACCTGCAGAAATTCCCCGATGCGAACCGTCGACGATTGGTGAGTGGAGCATGGGAGTTGTATTGTTACGACGCACTTGTAGACTCAACCCTCAGGTGCGCGAGATCGCTGAAGGTCTCAGGTATCTCCACCTGCGGGTGCCGCCAGTCATCCATGGAGATCTCAAGACGGTGAGTCGAGGGTTCCATTTAAGAAACCAATTGCCAAAGACTGACGATGTATGCCAGACCAATGTTTTCATAGACGGCGACCACGTAGCGAAGATAAGCGACTTTGGGGGTTCCAGACGTGTGGAGGAGCTCAGGACGGGCTTCACTACCGATAACTCGGTCCTCACCACTATTCGGTATAGCGCACCTGAAATCCTCCGAGATGGCCAACAACCCAGCCTGCAGTCGGATGTGTTTTCATTTGGCTGTGTAGCTCTTGGTAAGCGTAGATACTCGTCGCAACTCAATGCTCGCTTATCTTAACACTTCCAGAGACGATGACGGGTAAATGCCCTTTCTGGAGGATACAGAACGTTGTCGCAGTCATCACCCAGGTTGTGTTCGTGAAGCAAACGCCTTCTCCAGAAGACCATCCAGGTCTAGAAAGCGCCATTTGGGAGCTACTCCGAAAATGCTGGAACTATGAGCCGGCGGGTCGTCCACATATGGCCGATGTCTGTAAAATGGTATATTTCCGTCTGCAGCCCATCTGAACTACCCATACTAACGACTTCTGGGTAGCTTTCTGCTGCCGGATACGGGTCTTCCACTGGCTTCTATCCGCCCAAAGGCGCGTCCAGGCGTACCGCGGGCGGACGTTCGACACTTACCGTCTGAAGCCGTATGATATTACTGGATGGCTCCTTCAGCACACATTATATCACATGCGCCCCCTGGTGGGAGCTTTTACCATTGCCTCTATGCACTTTCACTCCGACAGGCAAGGGTCGTCCCACCAGTATCTAGTGCACAGATTTCCATTCTTCCCACCTCCTGCGCTTGGTCCTTCTCTTGAGCTTTGGTTACTTTGTTTCTGGATCCGGAAAGGCCCTCGTGTCCAATGCTTGGCCTTCTCCTAATTCAACTCCGACCATGCCGCTTTGACCACAGCCAGCGTTCACCTACTGTGCGGACTGCGGCAGTATGTCTGACTCTGTCACACACTGACTCTTTTTACTTCTCCTGTACTTCTTGTTGATGCCTCCCCTAGCCAAAATACCCTCCTCGGTTCCGTCTCCCGTACTCTTCAGCCTTTCATAGCTAGTTGCTTATCTACTCCACTTCAACTATACATCCTTTTCAAGCGAATGTTAAAGCAGCTCGACTCGCCCATTCTCAACTGGTCGAGGGTTCACCGCGTCCGCGGCGTTATCGATTATCCTATGGAAGCATTTGGGAAGAGACGGGCACTGATGAGGCCGAGTGCTTGCCAAAAGTCATCTCGCGCCTCAGCTGCTCCGGAAGATTTGCTTCCTGTCCCATAGAGGGGATAACTCTAATTGTAACCATATGGACTGTTACAATATACTCAGAAGTGCGTTTTCGGCCACGAGCCACCTTGGGTTAGACATGATTTTTACAGAGTAATATCATCCCTTACGCCTGAGCTAGTCAGTAACTTCGCTCGATACTGGATTCGCACAAGGCCTCCAACCTCTTCGAATTGTCTCACTCCCGGGTCTCGACCGAATCGGTCTCAAGGCCAAGAGCATCAACAGGTCTTTTGGGTCCCTTGGGTCCACCCTGCGAGCCGCGAGTGTATCTTTGGAATCAGTAGGGAAAGGGGCGAGGACCCAAATTAGATCGACTGCGCTCGCGGGACTGATCTGGGAGCTCTTGATATTTTGAAGAGTCATGGCGTCAGTCGTTCCGCAAAGTGAGATTCACTACGGTACCATTTCGACCGTAGGTTCGTCACGGTGCCGACCGAGCCGAGCCTATTCGAAGATCTGTTCACGCGTCACGCCCGCTGGGCCGAGCTTACAACGTAACGCTCTGGCTTCGGCAGCCGTTTCTAGGGCTTGCTAATTACCGTATTTGGCAGGTCAGGCTCCTTCCGGCGTCTCAAGCCCCTGATTTCGAACCTAATTCCGGGCTCCTTAACGCCTCAAGGCCCCGCAGCGAGCCAGACGGCCGAGGAAAGATTCGGCCACACTCGTCACACTCCGACCCTCGCGAGCCTTCGGTGGAAATAGTACAGTATTTAAAAATGGCCATGGCCAGGGGGGCGCGGTAAGGTTGCCATTCCTCGGCAGACCCAATTCAGAAATCAGTTTGCCACCGAAGGGGATTGCCGTTCAATGTAGACCGAATATGAAGAGGGTTCGTCTCCTCCCCCCTCCCTCACCCAACTTGCAATACCGTCATTCCGACGACGGACCGTAAATTTTTCGGTTCGCCTACCCCATCAATTACTTTGCTTACGAGCTGATCTTCAGACTTTATGACGAGGCGTGCACGCGCTCGCTGGCATCGCCCGATAATAACGAACCTACCAGCCCTCACAAGTTGTGATCAGTCTGGCCCGGGAGACTAACAGATTGCTCCACAGAATGGCCAGGGAAAGCTCAGGTGTGCTCATACCAAATCCCGCTAGCATCATAGTCATCGTCTAAAACAAGTCCAGAGAGTGTTGGGATAATGAAATCCCTAACCGCCTGGCCGACGACCTGATAGCACGTAACCCATGTAGCAGGTCGCTGACAAGTACGTGCATCTTCGCAGTTGGAATCAATGACAACAACAGAGATCTGAGATATATCCTCTCACAGCATATCTGCTCGTCTGATGGTAAGTTAAGACCTGTCAGGTCTGCATCGAGTAATGAATGTAGATGACGGCACCGCCGACCAAACATCTAGATATTAATAAGTAGCTGGAGCAGTAAGACGTAAATTTTTCCGCATTTGTACCTTTAATAAGTCCTGTTTTCGGGATTGGAGATGGCACAGGCTCGACTTCCTGGCGCCCCTCAGTGCCCCTCCGCACATCCCAGTTGAGATCGCTAATTCTGTTCGCCCAAGAATAACGTATACTCTTGTTCTCTGGTCAGTTGATAGATTTATCCCACTCGTCAATCATTTCATTTGTCTGATCGTTTCAACTTGGTAGCTGTGGGCTCGTTGGAAGCGTGCATTTGACCTTCATGTTTCCAACCAGGATATAAGACCTCCTTTCAATTCCATTGCAAGCTGGTTAAATAATACTCAGATACTTCATTTAATCATCGCATTTCCTTCGCACCCCCACTATGCTCATATTAGCTCATATCCTTAAAATACAACGGAGATCGCTCCCAGTGCCTGGATGCGACTCGCAGACGAGCAATATCCTTATTAATAACTATGTTTCACCGTCTCTCGCCCATTGTAGTACCCTCCAAATAACTACGCAATGAAGTTTGCGGGCTTCCTAGACTTAGTTGGTGTGTCTGTCCGGCATAGCATTCCCCAGCTCGGCTGCACGCGGGATGGCTTTCTTTATATACCGCCTTCACGTTCTATTGCGTGGCAATCCTTTGAACCGTACATTACTAGCCTGTGGTAGTAGTCAGTATTCTACTCATAGTATCGTATATCCTATGTCAAAGTTAACTCCATGTTGCTTCATATCGGAGGGACGGGGAAACGGTGCCTCCGAGTCAAGCCAGCTTTCCGTCCGTCATCAAACCAACCGTGGGAGGGTCGATACGCGGGGAACTCGATCGAAAACACCAAGAAACATCAAACAAACAACACGAGCGACACAGAAAAACGGGGAACAGAGCCGGAAGGAAGACCAGGCAAGAAGAAAGGTGAGAGGGAATATGAGTGAAAAAAGATGAGATCAAGAGGGAGTAGAGTCGAGGTGCGGCAGTCGGCGCTTAAAGACACGCGAATTCCTGCTGGTAAGACCCATCACCCTACCATGATGGGCTCTGGGAATAAGTGATTATATATATATATGGTTTCTTCTTAACGTAGCTTAGGCGGATTGGGCGAGCCGGGCTAAAATTTAGACAGGTACATGGGATGACGTTCGCTTGCGGCTAATCTCCGAGTGTTATCACACACGGCAAATCCGACCTGACCTGGTCCATGCACCGGAGTACGCTCCCCTCATACCTCGCCTACTACGTTCTATGGGGGGTTGCTTCTCAATTCCGAGGGATGACATCCCCATGGTCGATGGGCCCACTCAACGGAAACCGGAAACCAATGCTACCAGTCCAGAAACCGATATTTCCACGGCAAGATCGGAGCAACTTTCGCCGACGCCTGAAATGAGTGCCTTCAGTAGTGATGGAGAAGTTTCGCTCCCCACTGGGACAGATGTTAGGCAATTCGAATCCTCTAGGCGAGCAAAAGGATGGGCAGAAACTATGCGCATCCCCCGTCGGGCCGGTGAGTGCAACCCAACAGACGGCCGCTCCCCGGCTAAAGATTATCCAAAGCGAGGGGTCCAAATCCCCCAACGGGTGATACCCAACATCGACCAATCCATAGGGCTAAGTCCCAGACCGCTGTTGGCGATTTCAAGTGCGTCTCACACAGAAGTAATTGGTAGCCGGTGGCATGACGAGCTTCCTATACTGCAATAGCCCCCCCGAGACACCAGATCAGGCACCGTTCCCGGCTCCTCCCTCCGCGCAGTATCGTGGAAAGAGCATCTCTGCTACACTTGATGAAGCCCTCGAACCTAAGCGTCACTCGTGGGCCAAGCAACCCGCGCCAAGCGGTGGCCTCCCAGCACCGACCGACCCCCATCCTTCCAATGACTCAACCCCTCGCCTTAAAATAGCAGAACTATGGAATAGCTTGTCATCGACAACTAGGAAGCGCTTGAAAAGGCTCGACGATTTAAATCGCACTGGCCAACTCACGGAGAGAACCAAGCCGTTGTTTACAGGCGCTTTCAGCGATGTCTCACAGGCAAAGCTCGGGGATCGTGTGGTAGGTCCCTTGTCAGCTTGATGATGAGCTGAACCTGACCTGATTATCTCATCAGGTTGCCGTCAAGGCATTGCGGGTCACGTACAACGAAGGCGGCGAGGGTCGAATATGGAAGCGGCTTGCAAGAGAAATTGACATATGGGCCGCACTTGATCATCCAAACGTCCTTGGGCTTCTTGGATTTGGTTCTGAGGATGGAAAACCATGTTTGATTAGCCCTTGGTGCGAAAACGGGACGTTGGAAGAGTACTTGCAGAAATTCCCGGATGCTGACCGTCGACGGCTGGTGAGTGGACTATGGGAGTTGTACTGTTACAACATACTTCTGGATTCAATCCTCAGGTGCGCGAGATCGCTGAAGGTCTCAGGTATCTCCACGTGCATACGCCGCCAATCAGCCATGGAGACCTTAAGACGGTAAGTCAAGGGTTCCATTTAAGAGGCCAACCGCCAAAGACTGATGGCGTATGCCAGACCAATGTTTTTGTAACCAGCGACTATGTGGCTAAAATAAGCGACTTCGGTACCTCCAGGCGTCTCGAGCACCACAGGACCGGCCTCACCACGTCTGGCTCAGCCCTCGCCACTATTCGGTATACCGCTCCTGAGATACTCCGAGAGGGCCAAAATTCCACCCTGCCCTCGGATGTGTTTTCATTTGCCTGTGTTGCTCTTGGTAAGGTAGATACTCGCCGCAACTCAATGCTCGCTTACCTAAACCCTTCCAGAGACGATGACGGGTAAATGCCCTTTCTGGAAGATTCAATACCCGGTCCAAGTGATCAGTCAGGTTGTGTTTGAGAGGCGAACACCTTCACCAGAAGACCACCCGGGCATGGAAGAGGCCATTTGGGAGCTACTTCGAAAATGCTGGAACTATGAGCCGTCGGATCGTCCACACATGATCGAAGTCTGTCAAACGGTACATTCACCTCTGCAGCCCATTTTACTACCCATTCTGACAGCTTCTGGGTAGGTTGCTAGGGCCGGATACGGGTCTTCCACCGGCTTCCATCCGCCCGCACGTGCGGGGCCTTCCTATCCCCCCACACGGGGATTAACTTTCTGAAACCGTATGATATTACCGGATTCCTCCTTCGGCACGCACTATATCACATGCCATAATAGAGCATCATGGTGGGAGCTTTCAGCTCGTTTTTTTCTAGGGAGGTATGTTGGAAGGGGCAGGTACGGATGAGGCCGAGTGAGTGCCAAAAGGCCCCTCGCGGCTCAGCTACCCGGGAAGATTTGCTTTCTGTCCCATCAGGGGATAACTCTAATCGTAGCCATAGGGACTGCAACGATATATTAGGAAATGGGGTTTTAGCCATGAGGTACAGTTGGTCAGACATGGTTTTTAAAGATTAATATCATCCTTTTATGTCTAAGCTACTAAGTAAACTTTGCCGAATACTGATTATGCACGAGGTCTCTAGCTTCTAGCTCTATATCTACGAAACGCCACCGCCGTTGCTGAACCCACTCTCCGAGTTTTACCCTAGGCTTAAATATTGCATGTACACCCGTAAGTAAGACAAATCCAACGGAACCAAATTTATACAAGTTCAATCTACGACACATATTTTTAACTTCTTATCTACGATGGAATCCTGTCTCCCTGATCCTAAAGCTGGCGAGGCGCGCGGAGTGGGAGGTACTCCCAATCCCACCTCGCAGCGACACCTGTTAGATTTCAACCTTACTTCTTCCAGCGGTCCCTAGTCTACACCCGAGGCTTTTCTGATGCGGCTTAAAAGGGTGCTTCGGTCAAGCCGTATAATGCCAAGAATCGACCTAAAACTCGTCCGTTCTCGAGATGAGACCCTTAAAACGATACTCCTGCGACTACCACCGAGTGCAGGAGCCAGAAAAACTAAAAGTGAAAGCAGAAGACGCTTCCATTAGTCAAGCAGCAAAACTTGCTTGTCGGAAGCCGGACCTAGCGATTCCATCGGCAAGGTGAACCCCAAGAAAACCTCTTGATACGAGCCAGTAGACTTTGCAAATCGTACGCCGGGGAGTGGACGGCGTTAAAAAATTGAATCAAGTGAGCACTTATCCTACGTTTCGGTTCGTACGCTGTTTCACCCATCAACTTTGACGGTGAAGCTCCTATGAATGGTGGGGACCGGACCCAACGTTCCTTACTTCAAAAAAGCGTACAACAGCGATCGATCAGCGTCTGCGAAGGGATATACCTGTTTTAAGAGAATCAAGGGGTCTTTTCTTCATAACATTGGCTTCGCTACTATCGACAGTGATTCAACGGTCCTGACCGAGATCAACGAAGGAACTCATGTCGGGAGACCCTGTGGTTTCACGGTCCTGTTACCTGATCTCGTGCGCGTTGCTCGAGCACCGCAAGTATATGGCACAGCTTTACCAGGGATTCTCTCATAGGTTTTACAAGACGGAACAATACATCTAGAGCCGGTACAAGGCGTCAGAATACGCTTGCATATCTTACATGGAATGGGGAATCCGTCTAAAAACCTTACATGTCCTACCCAATCCTTCTAGAGAAAAATATATTTGCCTTGAAAGTATTTGGAAAGACTGATAAGCGTTGCCAATATTGCCCGCTGCACGCAACACAACACGAACACTGGCTTTGTAATCATTTTCGACCGCGCCGCCACGGTTTTGGCGCAACAGGGCCAACTCCGTCCACAGCAAACTCCCGCCGTTCCACACAAAACCAGCCACCAACCTGTCTCAACCTCGCTCCTTAGACAGATTAACTAGTTATGAACAATTATGAGCGCTGTAGACATTTTTATTCGAATGTATTCTCTATATATAGGTAGGGGTGGGTGCACACGGGTCAACCATGGGTACGACACGGCGAGTCGGAGGCGGGTTTGGGTGCGGATCGAAGATCCGTGGGATAGTAACCCGAACCTGTTGGGTCCTTGTGCAGGTGCGCACGAACCTAACCCTTGCTAGTCCCTAATAGCAAGCGGGGAACTTCTCTTGAGTGCCGGCGATGTCATGACGTCAGGGAAAAAGGGCACCAAGCATAGTAAGGGAAACCGCAGCCTGAGGTCATCGCATGGATGGGACCAATGCAGGGAAGAAAAAGGATCGAAGCGGGAAACATGGGAAAGCACAATTGCACGCAATACATGCAAACCAACAACTGCCATGGGTATGGGAGGGTGGACGGCTAAAAAAGGAGAGAGCCCTGGTGGCTGCAGCGGGAGAGCTAAACGAAGGCAGATACATTCCAGGCTATGCTTGCCCCCCCCCCGATCCAATCAGCGTTTGGAGGTGCAAAGCAGAAAAGAGGTCGGGTGCCGGCAAAAATGAGCACGTGGCTTCTCGTGGCGTGAGCCAATGGCGAGCCCGCCAGAAGCGACAAAAAGCATGCTTGGGCAACGTGCCCAATGAAAGAAGCAAGCGTGCTTGGGCGATCGCGGCGGCCGACTCCATGAGGCGCGGCCAAACATCGCCAGCGGGTGATGGTCGGTCTCAGAGGCCTTCTGAACTGAATACATTTAAAGTCGCAAAAATGGGATCAAGGAGGGAGGGTCGAGGGGCGCCATGATCGGAACGGACATCGGTCCAAGAAGCGGATGGGCGCTTAACGACACGCGGATTCCTGCTGGTTCTGGGAATACGGGACTATATCTATATATGATTTCTTCTCAATGTAGCTTAGGCGGATAGAGCGAGTCGGGTGAAGGAGAGGGACATGTTGGCTCGTGAGCCCAAAACCGGTGGGATGTGATATATTGTCCAGGTTAAGGGATGATGTTCGCTTGCGGGTTACCGGACGTATCACACAGAGGCAGCTAGACCTGACCTTGTCCATGCACCGTGGTACTTGTACCCTCCCCTCATCTCTCGACCATTCCGTTGTATGGGGTGTTGCTTCTCGAATCCGAGCGACAAGGACGATGGGCCCACTGAACCGGCGACTAATGCTTTCAGTCCAGAACCCAATATTAACACGGCAAAGGCGGACGAACACAGTCTCCAGATGGCTTTGCCAGCGTCTGAAAGCATTGTATCCGGTAGTGATGTACAAGGTTCCCTCCCCACTGGGAGAGATGTTAAACAGTTTGAGTCCTCTGGGCGAGCAGCAGCATGGGCGGAAACAATGCCCGTCCGCCCTCTGACCGGTGAGTGCAACCCAACAGACGGCGATTGAACTCGGGCTGAAGCTGCCTCCTTTCCGCAAGACTCGAATCATGCTGGGAGTGAAAAAGGAGGTCTAGGACAAATCTCAAAACCAAGTAACACTGATCGCGATGGAACCGCCTGTATGTACCTTCATCATGCTACGGGTTCTCCTCGGCTGAAGATTATTCCAAGCGGGGGGTCCAAAGCCCCCACCGGGTGATCCCCCACATCGATCAATCCATAGGGCTAAGTCCCAGACCGCTGTTGGCGATTTCAAGTGCGTCTCCGCAGAAGTAATTGGTAGCCGGTGACATGACGAGCTTCCTACTTCAATAGTCCCCCCGAGAGGCCAGGCCAGGTGCCGTTCCCGACTCCTCCCTCCACACAGCATCGCCGAAGGAGCGTCTCTGTTACACCTGATGAAGCCTTCGAATTCAAGCGTCACTCGTGGGCCAAGCAAGCCGCGCTAGGCGGTAGCCTACCGGCATCGACCAACCCAGATACAAAACCCTCCCATCGTTCCAATGACTCAACCCTCCAGAATCGGCTTCGCCATGAAATCGCTGAACTACGGGATGGCGGGAACCTCTCGCAAGGACTCAAGGCTTTAGATCGCACCGGTCAACTCACGGAGAAAACGGAGCAGAAGTTTAAGGGGCGTTTCAGCGATGTCTCACAGGCAAAGCTCGGAGATCGCGTGGTAGGTCCCTTGTCATCTTGATGATGAGCTGCATTTGACCTGATAATCTCGTCAGGTTGCGGTCAAGGCATTGCGAGTCGGGAACATCGAAGGCGCCGAAAGTCGAATGCGGAAGCGGCTTGCAAGAGAAATTTACGTATGGGCCGCACTTGATCATCCAAATGTCCTTGAGCTTTTTGGATTTGCTTTTGAGGATGAAACCCCGTGTTTGATCAGCCCGTGGTGCGACAACGGGACGTTGCAAGAGTACCTACAAAACTTCCCCGATGCGAACCGTCGACGGCTGGTGAGTGGAATATGGAAGTTGTATTGTCACGACGCACTTATAGATTGAAACCTCAGGTACGGGAGATTGCTGAAGGTCTTAGGTATCTCCACCTCCAGACGCCGCCTATTATCCATGGAGACCTCAAGCCGGTGAGTCAAGGGTTCCATTTAAGAAGCCAATTGCCAAAGACTGACGATGTATGCCAGACCAATGTTTTCGTAACTGGCGACTATGTAGTTAAAATAAGCGACTTTGGAACCTCCAGACGTGTCGAGGAGCTCAGGACGGGCTTCACCACCGACAGCTTGGCCCTCGCTACTATTCGGTATACCGCACCTGAAATACTCCGAGATGGTCACCATTCCACCCTGCCGTCGGATGTGTTTTCATTTGGCTGTGTTGCTCTTGGTAAGCGTAGATACTCATCGCAACTCAATGGTCGCTTATCTGAACACTTCCAGAGACGATGACGGGCCAATGCCCTTTCTGGAAGATCTCGCAGGTTGTCCAAGTAATCGATCAGGTTGTGTTTAAGATGCAAACGCCTTCTCCCGAAGACCACCCGGGTATGGAAGAAGCTATTTGGGACCTACTCCGACGATGCTGGAAGTACGAGCCGTCGGTTCGTCCAGGGATGATTGATGTCTGTCAAACGGTACGTTTTCCTCTGCAACCCATCGCACTACCCATTCTAACGACTTCTGGGTAGCTTGCTGGGGCCGGATACAGGACTCGGACTAGCTTCGGTCCGCCAACACGTACCGGGCCTTCCACTACATTCTATCCGCCTACACGTGGGGGGCCTTCCCATGTTTTCAATCCGCCCCCACGTATCGAATTAACCGTCTGAAGCCGTGCGATGTTACTGGATAGTTCTTCGGCACACATAATACCTCAGTCGGCAATGGCACACTCTGGCGGGAGCTTTTAGTTCGTTGGGCGGGGGCCTGTTTCGACGGAGGCGTGTGGGTAGACGATGGGTACGGATGAGACCGAGTGAGTGCCAAAATTCATCTCGCGGCCAAGCTACCCGGGAAGATGGGGGATAAATCTAATGGTAGCTATAGGGGCTGTAACGATATTTTCGGAAGTGCGTTTGTAGCCGCGAGGCACCGTCAGTTGGACATGAATTTCAAAGAGTAATACCATCCCTTACGTCCGAAGTACTCGTAAACTTCGCGTTAATACCGGTTTCGCACGAGGACTCCAGCCTCTGGCTACGAAACGCCATTGCCGCGGCTGAAACCGCCCCCTCCCGGCCCAATTATACCGTAGCTCTATATACCGTCTGTACACCCATAAGTCAGACACATTCAACGGAGCCGACTTCCTATAAGTTCAATCTCCGACGCATATCATTCTTAACCTCTTATCCACGATGGAATCCTGGGTCCCTGATCCTCAAGACGGCAAGACACGCGTAGTTCGGCGTACTCCTGACCCCATCGCACCCAATATCGCAGCGACAGCCTTTAGATTCGAAAACTTTTCTTTATAGCCCCGTCCCCAGGGTTCTTCTGGTGCGGCTCGTAAGGGTGCTTGGGTCAAATCGCAAAATGCCAAAGAATCAACCTGAAACTCGCCCCGTCTGGGGATTAGGCTTTCAGAACGATAGCCCTGCGAATGCCTCCACTGAAAGGGGACAACGCCGACCTTGAGAACGACGCGATGTTTCTCAGACTCTATATAAGCAAGATAAAAAGAACGTGAGAGACGTCAGACAACACACGGTCTGCCGACATAGTATGAAAGTCGGTCAGCGAAGACCGCAAGGTGGGTGGAGAGATCTAGAAAAGACTCACCCGCCCATCTCTTAAAGGCACGCGTATATGAAGAACCAATCAAGCGACCATTTTGACGAGAGTAGTAGTTCCTTGTAAGACAGGAATGGAAGGTAGGGATATGTCAGTGGAGAAGACCGAGAGGCGAGAAAAGGGGGAGTACGTCATCGAAGTAAACTGCCTCGGCGGCGCGGGAGGAACCGATAGAACGGGACGACCAATGAATTCGATCAACGAGCAAGAAACGTGGAGTGCGCACAACAAAACAAACAGCACGCGCGACACAGAGAACGGTTAACAGAGCCGGAAGGAATAGAAAAATGAGATCAAGAGGGGAGGGCGCAAGAATCGGAACGGACACAGAGAGTACAAGGCGAGGCTGAACCGAGAAAGGTGATGGTGGCTTAAGGACACGCCCATGTCTGCTGGTAAGGCCGATGGCCCTACCATGACGGCTTCTGGAAAGGCGAATTGAGCGAGTCGGGCGAAGGGGAGGTGCATGGCAGGCAATCTATGCACGTTGGCTCGTGGTTATGGAGGTATCACATAGAGCGAGTTGGACTTGACACTATCCATACCCCCCCCCCCCGGCCAATC
Source organism: Tulasnella sp. UAMH 9824 (assembly GCA_019633595.1). NCBI lineage: Eukaryota > Fungi > Basidiomycota > Agaricomycetes > Cantharellales > Tulasnellaceae > Tulasnella > Tulasnella sp. UAMH 9824. The sequence continues at coordinate 17,553 of WSUI01000094.1, forward strand.
CCTCAGCTTCAACACTCGATGGGGTGTTGCTCCTCTAAGCAAATCGACGACAGGCCCGGGGGCGAGGGGACCACAGAACGGAAATTGGCAACCAATGCTGCCAGTCCAGAAACCAATGTTTCCATGGCGAGGTCAGACCATACCCGTTCACCTCACGCTGAAGCTGCCTCCCTTCCGCAAGACTCACCTCGCACTTGCAGTGAAAATGGAGGTCTAGGACAAATCAAAGGACCGCGTAACGCTGGTCGAAATGGAACAGCCTGTGTGTACCTTCATCAGGCTCGAGGTTCTTCACAGCTGAAGATCATCAAAGCTCCTGCAGATAGCCCCCCTGAGACACAAGGCCAGGCACCATTGCCACCTCTTCCATCCACACGATCTCGCCAAGAGAGCGCCTCGGCCCAGCCTGATGAAGCCCTCGGATCCCAGCATCACTCCTCGGGGGTCAAGCAATCCGCGCCAGGCGGTGCCCTCCCGGCATCGACCGACCCAGACGGAACATTCCCCACTCGTTCCAATGGCTCAACCGTCCAGATTCGGCGTCGCCTTGAAATCGATGAATTGCGGGATGGCTTTTCGTCAGCGACTGGGAAACGCTCGCAAAGACTCAAGGCTTTAGATCACACCGGTCAACTCGAGGAGAGAACCAAACCGAAGTTTATAAGGAGTTTCAGCGATGTCTCACAAGCAAAGCTCGGAGATCGTGTGGTAGGTCCCTTGTGAGCTTGACTATGAGCTGCATCCGACCTGATAATCTCGTCAGGTTGCCGTCAAGGCATTGCGAGTCGCAAACATCGAAGACGGCGAGGGCCGAATATGGAAGCGGCTTGCAAGAGAAATTTACGTATGGGCCGCACTAGATCATCCAAACGTCCTTGAGCTTCTTGGATTTGCCACTGAGGATGGAAGACCATGTTTGATCAGCCCTTGGTGCGACAACGGGACATTGCAAGACTGCCTGCAGAAATTCCCCGATGCTAACCGTCGACGGCTGGTGAGTTTTCAGAAAGATGGAAGTTACGTTGTGATGATACACTTCTAAATTCAACCCTCAGGTGCGCGAGATCGCTGAAGGTTTAGGGTATCTTCATATGCAGACGCCGCCAATCATCCATGGTGACCTCAAGACGGTGAATCAAGTGTTCCATTTAAGAAACAGATTGCCAAAGACTGACGATGTATACCAGGTCAATGTTTTCGTAACTGGCGATTGTGTAGCTAAGATAAGCGACTTTGGAGGCTCCAGACGTGTCGAGGAGTTCAGGACGGGCTTCACCACCGCTGGCTTAGCCCTCACCACTACTCGGTATACAGCACCTGAAATACTCCAAGGTGACCAACATCTCAGCCTATCTTCAGACGTGTTCTCGTTTGCCTGTGTTGCTCTTGGTAAGCGTAGATTCTTGTCGCTACTCAATGGTTGCTTATTTGATCACTTCCAGAGACGATGACGGATAAATGCCCTTTCTGGAGGATTCAGAACGACGTCCAAGTAATCACTGAGGTTGTGTTCCGGAAGCAAACACCTTCACCAGAAGACCACCCGGGTATGGAAGAAACCCTTTGGGAGCTACTCCGAGGATGCTGGAACTACGAGCCGTCGGATCGTCCAAAGATGATTGATGTCTGTAAAATGGTACATTTATCCCTGCAATTCATCTGAAATACCCATTTCTAATGACTTTTGGGTAGCTTGCTGGGGCTGGGTACGGGCCTAGACACACCACTACTCTCTATCCGACCACACGCGAGGGAGCCACGTAGCCTGGAATCATATAATATTACTGGATGGCTTCTTTGGCACACATGATATCACATGCGATAATAACGCACCATGGCGGGGGCCTTGACCTTGTTTAGAGGTGGACATGTTTTGAAGGAGGTATGTGTGGAGAGACGGGTATCAACGAGCCCGAGTGAATGCCAAAAGTCATCTCGCGGCAAAGCTGCCGGGGAATATTTACTTTCTGCCCCTCAGGCAGAATAACCCTAATTGTAGCTATAGGAGCTATTGCAATATACTTAGAAGTACGATTTTAGTTGCCCCGATAGGGAGGCACCGTCGGTGAGACATGATTTGTGAAGAATAATATACTCCCTTAGCTCTGAGCTACCCAATAGACTTCGCTCAATACCGGTCTCGCGCAAAGCCTCCACGCCGGTACCATTGCTGCAACTCGCCGTTTTACGCCGGTTCTACATATAGCCTGCAAACCCATAGCAAACCCATAAGTTAGCCACATCCACTAGAAGCGATTTCCTACAAGTTCAATCTCTGACGCATATTATTTCTAACCTCTTATCTACGATAAGATTCGTGTCTCTCCGATCTTCAAGCTGGTGAAGCACGCGTAGGTCGGCCTACCCCCAATATCGCAGCGGCCGCCGTTGGATTCCAAACCCTTCTTCTTCAACCGGTACCGGTCTACACTCCAGGTCTCTTCTGATGCGGCTCAAAAGGAACGGTTTGGTCAAGCCGCAGAATCAACTCCTGCTTGAACTCCGTTTCGTTTTGACTCGTTGGCCTGAAACACCTTTCCTGATGACCTCTTCCATCCTATCGTTCCAGCGCACCCGAGGCAAATAACCTTAGCACCCTCCTCTTCGACTAATTTTCCCGCTGCCTCTCCGATATTCCGCGAAAAAGTCATCGGGCTGCGCTTCAAGTAATTGCAGACGAAGCCAGCCCACGGAATAGGCCGTTCCGCCAATAAGCAGGGTTCGTCGGCGGAGCCTCAGATCTGAAGAACGACGCAACCCCGTTCATCACGAGCGCCTCCCAAGCTTGGCCTGTTGCAACAATCCCGAACTTGGATCCCACAAGCAAAGCGTGGGCCATCCTTGCCTCGTGCCGATTATTGGTTCTCCAGAAAAGTGCTTGCGAAGGGACTTGACAAAGGGCCGATGTTGAGAATCATGTTCAATGGCGGAGAGCCGAGGTTCCAAGAGTCGTGTTCGCTCCGAATGGGCATTTCCTAAGGATCAAGTCAGGAGGGCGTACTAGTAAGCTGATAAGACCTGCGGCACCTGGACCAACTGGGACAAAAACGCAAAGTCGGAGTTCATGAAGTGATAGAATCCATATAGACGAGCAGCACACTAATTCGATGTGGTTTTGAGGGGCCAAGAGAGCGAGAAGAGCACATGGTGAGGGGGAGGGGTGTGAGAGGAAACCTCGTTATAGCGTTAGGCCACGTGAATCGACACGACGTCTATGAATGATCAGCCTGCCTACTTCCCACGACGCCAAGTGAGTTTCCAAACGGCAGCCTGGCCTGAGAGGCTGTCCTTGATTAAATGAACCATATGGAAGAGCTTTCCAGCTGAAAGGGTTCGGACACCTGAATACTCGAACCTGCGAATACCCGATTCACTCATCATCATGTCACTCCTTTTTAGAGCTGCAGCTTCGGACTTTGTGGGGACGAGCCGCTCGTCCCACAGTTTGACTCACTTAACCGGTTCGACGAGGTGACGACTCTTCTTGGCACTGTCCCGGTCATAAGCCGGGCCACGTCTTAACGCACTTAAGGCAATTTATTGTGATAAAATCGAGACTCTCTCTCCCTTTGGCAGGAGCATATTACTAACAAACCGAGGGTTAAGCGAAAGCGCGGTGGGGGACAAACACGCAGAAGGGCCATGGTTTATCAAGGCGTACGTATTCACCAACTATTACAAGGCTGCTAATCTATTCCGCTTCGCGTCAGGGGTGGTGAGAAGTACGGTAGCAATAACTCTCGAACATAGGTCTTATGAACATTGAACTTGTATTGGCGTCTGACTAAGATTTGTACGCTGAGATACGATACTCTGCTTACCTAATCGGTGCGACTTAGCCAGCGGTCATTGCGCTCTCCCGACGCTGCCCTGCCTTCTCACACCATCTATTCTCTCTATGCTCATATATGTAATGTGTAGCTATTTCTTATGTCGTGAAGTTGCTCACAGACATATGTCGGGCAGTGAAGCGGGATGTTCGGCGGTATCAATCGATTCGGACGAGTACGAGAGGAGTCCCTCCGGAGATAGAACCGGTCATAGAAACAGACCAAGCCGAATCGGAGAGGTCGACAGAGCAGAAGGCAACGATGGAAGGGAATTGAATTCGAACACAGAAGCTCGAAGCAAATGAACTGGCAACGCGAACAAGAGACATCACCGGCACGTACATACGAGCAAACAAACAGCACGAGCGGCACAGACAAACGGTGAAAAGAACCGGAAGGAACTCTAGATTTCAAGAAGAACGATGATAGGACCGAAAATAAAAGATGAGACCAAGAGCTGGGAGGGCCCGGGAGTCGAGGAGGGGGGCGCGCCTGAATCGGCACGGAGAAGTCCAACCACCAATAAGGCGAAGCTGAACCGAGAAAGCCGACGGGGGCTTGAAGCCACGCTAATTCCTGCAGGATCCAGCGAGTCGAGCGTCGGAGAGGGACCTAGCGGGCAATCTCAGACTAGTGTGATGTTGTGATGTAACGACCTGATGACGTTCGAAATCGAATATTCCATTGTGGCTCACCGGCCATCTTCGAGTGGTTATGGCGGTATCACACAAATCAAGGAAGGTGGACGTGACCTTGTCCACGCACTAGAGTACGCTCCTCCCATCCCGCGACGACTACGTTCCATGGGGTGTTGGTCGTCGAAACAAATCGACGCCACCATCGTGGACGTTGTGCTCACTGAACCGAAACCGGCAACCAATGCTGTCAGTCCAGAAACCAATATTTCCACGGCGGGGTCAGATCACAGTCTCCGGATAGCTTTGCAGGGGCCTGACATCGGTGTCTTCAGTAGTAATGTACAGGCTTCGCTCCCCACTGGACCAGAGGTTAGCCAGTCCGAGCCCTCTGGGCAAACAACAGGATGGGCGGACACTACACAGCCTCCAGCCTCGAGTGAGTGCAATCGAACAGATGCCCGCTCCTCAACTGAAGATTGTCCAAAGTTCCGCGTCCAACACGTCGTTCAATCCATAAGCCCAGGCCCCATACCGTTGTTGGAGGTTACAGGTGCGTGTCCCCCACAGTAGCGATTGGCAGCTGGTGACATGACGGGCTTCTACTTCAAACAGCCCACCCCAGGTACCAGGCCAAGCGCCGTTCCCGCCTCTTCCCTTCGCACGATCTCACCGAGGGAGCGCCCCTATTCAACCTGATGAAGCCCTCAAATCCCATCGTCACCCCTCAGCATCAACCGACCCAGGCAGAAAATCCCCCAATCCTTCCAATCACTCAACCCCCAAGATTCAGCCCCGCCTTGAAATCGACGAACTATGGGATAGGGTCTCGTTGGCAAGTGGGACGCGCTCGAAGAGACCCGACATTATAGATCACACCGGTCAACTCGAGGAGAAAACCAAGCCGAAGTTTACAGGCGGTTTCAGCGATATCTCACAGGCAAAGCTCGGAGATCGTGTGGTAGGTCCCTTGTCAGCTTGATGATGGTCTGAATCTGACCCGATAACCTCGTCAGGTTGCCGTGAAGGAATTGCGACTCCCGAACATCGAGAGTGGTGGAGACGGTCGAATATGGAAGCAGCTTGAACGAGACATTTCCGTATGGGCCGCACTTGATCATCCAAATGTCCTTGGGCTTCTTGGACTTGCTTTTGAGCATGGAATACCCTGTTTGATCAGCCCTTGGTGCGAAAACGGGACATTGCAAGGGTACCTACAGGAATTCCCCAATGCTAACCGTCGACGGCTGGTGAGTGGAGTATGGGAGTTGCATTGTTACGGCGCGCTTATAGATTCAACTCTCAGGTCCGCGAGATTGCTGAGGGTCTCAGGTATCTCCATGAGCAGACGCCGCCCATCATCCATGGAGACCTCAAGACGGTGAGTCTAGGGTTCCATGTAAGAAACCAATTGCCAAAGACTGACGATGCATGCTAGACCAATGTTTTTGTAACTGGCGACAATGTAGTCAAGATAAAAGACTTTGGATGTTCTAGGCGTGTCGATCAGTTCAGGCCGGACTTCGCCAGGACTAGCTTAGTCCTCACCACTATTCGGTTTGCCGCACCCGAAGTACTCCGAGATGGCCACAAACCCAGCCTGTCCTCGGATGTGTTTTCGTTTGCCTGTGTTGCTCTTGGTAAGCGTAGATACTCGTCGCAACTCAATAGTCGCTGATCTGAACACTTTCAGAAACGATGACGAACAAATGCCCTTTCTGGAAGATACCGAACGTTGTCGCAGTAATCGCTCAGGTTGTATTTGAGAAGCAAACACCGTCACCAGAAGACCACCCGGATATGGACGAAACCAGTTGGGAGCTATTCCGAAGATGCTGGAACTATGAGCCGTCGGATCGTCCGTGCATGGCCGATGTCTGTAAAATGGTACCTTTCGCTCTGCAGCCCGTCTGAACTACCCATTCTAACGACTTTCGGGTAGCTTTCTGCGGGAGGATACAAGTCTCCCACAGCCTTCTATCTGCCCGCACGTGCGGGGCCTTCCAATACACGTGTGGGGCAACTGAGCCGGCCCTCACGTTCGACAGCAACCGTCTGAAACCGTATGATATCACTAGATGGCTCCTTCAGCAAGCTTGATATCACATGCGACAACCGCGCAACATGGTGGGACCTTTTACCTCGTTTTCTAGGGAGACACGCAGGAAGAGACAAGTACCGATGAGGCCGAGTGACTGCCAAAAGCCATCTCACACCCCAGCTTCCTGGAAAGACTTGCTTCCTGCCCCATAGGAGGGATAACTTCAATTGTAGTTATAGCGACTGTACCGATCTATTCGGAAGTGGGTTTTTAGCCAGGAGGCACCGTTGATCTGACATGATTTTCAAGAGTAATATTATCCACTACGTCTAGACTGCTTAGTAAACGTCTGGTTTCGCACGACGCCTCCTGCCTCTGGCTATGTCGCTACGAAACGCGACCGTGGCTGCTAGCAACTGAACCTGGCGTGGCGACATGGTCACGCGCCTCGTTGGTCACGTGCGCTTATGGCTGACAAAGCCGAAAGATTGCGGTCGGAGTTTCGGACCGATCTGGGGCAGATTGGGAGAGGCAAAAATCCCGAAGCTTATTTCTTTCTCACCTTCTTTGTACCGTCCTCAACCGATTCTTCTTCATTTCGCGCTCCAGCGCACAGTACCACGTGCCTCCCGCCGGCGTCAGAACGACGCCGATTGAGTTGGCGGGGGTGATGGTCAGATGGAACATGTACATCGCCGACAGTATAGTCAGGACTTCCTTGACATTGGCTATCGAACCAAATATATATATATATGAGCCGCTCTTCTCTCGCGCAGGAAAGCAAGAAAGGGGGGACTTGCCAGCCACATTCATAGTTGACTGGCACTGAAACCAAACCCACCCCTTGCACCGATCACGCCCCGACTCTTCTCTTCTTCCGCACGTTGAAATAGACCTTCCGCTTCACCGATTTTCTGTATCAGGCCACAGTCACGACGCTCCAACCCCCCAACCTTGTACCGTACACTGCTTCCCGCGCCACTGCTCATGTTTAGATATTCAGGGTCGTCCGGAATTCAAGAGAACCTGCGTTCTAGGTTTAGCTGATGTTCAGACTCACCTGCTAATAGCAGCGCATTGAGGCTCCATGTGCCGTGTTCGCTCCGAGTCGGCATTTATCCATGGGTCGAAGTGGGGAGGACCTGAGACCCGTGAAGTCGGGACGCCCTGACCGACCAGAACGAGAACGCAAACGCGGGGAAAATAAAGTGAGAGAATGTACGAACGAAAGAAATTAAGCCTACATGGTTTGTTAAGGGCTAAGAGCTCGAGGACGGGAGGGGTATGCGGATGCGGTGAGGAGGGATGTGGTGAGGACGAATCCGTGCGCGACGCCATAAGTAACGAACTTCGTCAGGCTATGTGAAAAAGGGACCCGACGCCCATCAACTCGCCTGATCCGCCAAATTGGTCCCCGACCGATAACCTGACCTGAGAGGCTATGACGGCTCACCGCGCAATCGGTGGTCTCACATGCACCCGCTGTAGGCGGCGCATTTTCATTGTCTCCCTTTTCACTCCATGACCTCTTTCGAGCATGCCCTTTTTCTTACATAAATCTCCTCGCGCTCGACTCGTGACGGAATTAAGTAATTGTCGCTTACTTTATATAGTCTCTAAGTCGGACGGAGTGGTAGTAAGAGGGGGCATCCGGCCGCAGGAAGCTACCCAGAAGTCGTTAGAATGGATAGTGCCGATGGGCGGCAGAGGGAAATGTACCATTTTACGGACATCGAGCATGTGTGGACGATTCAACGGCTCATAGTTCCAGCGTCTTCCTCGTAGCTTCCGGACGTTTCGTTCTATCCCAGACGATCTTCCGGTGAAGGTGTTTACATCTTAAACACATCCCGGGCGACTATTCCGGCAGAATGCGGAATTCTTCCAAAAAAAGGACATCTATTCGAGGTCGTCTCTGGAAGTGTTCAGACAAGCGAGCATTGTGTTGCGACTGACATTTACGCTTACCAAGAGCAACGCCGGGCAAAGGAAAACACATCCGAGGACGGGGTGGGAGGCTGACCATCTAGAAGTATTTCAGGTGCGCTATATCGAGTATGTAGTGGTTGACTAAACCAGAGGTGGTGAAGCCCGTCCTCAGTAGCCCGAGAGGTCTGGAGCTTCCAAAGTCGCATGCCTTAGCGACATGTCCGCCAGTTGTGCAAATATTGGTCTGGCCTATTTCGTCAGTCTTTGGTGATTTGTTTCCTGAATGGAACCGTTGAATCACCGTCTTGAAGTCTCCATGGATGATCGGCGGCGCCTGGAGGAGGAGATATTTGAGCTGTCAAGACCGTCGAATCTAGAAGTGCGTGGCTACAATATTACTCCCACACATTCCACTCACCAGCCGTCGACGCTTGGCACCGGGCAATTTCTGCAAGTACTCTTGCAATGTCCCGTTGTTGCACCAAGGGCTGATCAGACATGGTTTCCCATCCTTCGAAGTTCGCGACTCGCAATGCCTTCACGGCAACCTGACGAGTTTATCCAGTCAGATGTAGCTCATCATCAAGCGGGACAAGCGACCGACCACACGATCTCCGAGCTTTGTCTGTGAGACCTTGCTGAAACTCCCTGCATACTCCGGCTTGGTTCTCTCCGTGAGTTGACCGGTGCAATCTAAAGCTTCGACCCTTTTCGAGCGCTTCCCACTCTTCGACCTCAAGCCAAGGGGGAATTTTATGTCCGACGTGGGTTGCTTGAATCTCCCCCCGGAGGGGTGACAATGGGATTTGTGGGCTTCATCAGGTTGAGTAGCGACGCTCCCTCGGCGAGACCGTGCGAAGGGAAGAGGCGGGATCGGTGGTTGACCTGATATCTCAGCCGAGCTATTTGCAGTCGCAAGCCACTACCGTGGAGGAGACGCAGTTGTAACCGCCAACATGGGTCTAGGGCCTAGGCTTATGAGTTGAACGACGTGTTGGACGCGGAGTTTCGGTAATCTTCAGCTGAGGAGCGCCGCCGTCTGTTGGGTTGCACCCAGCAGCCGTCTGTTGGATGGACATAGTCTCCCTTCATCCTGCTGCTCTCCCAGAGAACTCGGACTGCGTCGTATCTGTCCCAGTGGGTAGCGAAACCCGTATATCACTACCAAAGACACTGGTATCAGGCCCCGGTATCGCGATATGAAGACTGTGGGCTGACCTGGCCGCGCCGCGGGAAATATTGCTATCTGGACTAGCCGCATTGGTTGCCGGTTACAGCGGTGTTCGAAAACCTTGTCCGCGCGACCAAAAAAAAGATTCCCGCCGCGCTGCCCAACCCGCAACCAACGCATTTTATTTACATTATCTGTCCAAAATACACTCGCATAAGTAACTCAAAATGCTCAAAGTATGTCTTTCTGAAGAATAAGGGTAGAATATATGAAAATTGGGGCCTGGGGCCGAGGGCCGTTGGCGAGCTTGTGGCCAAAAAGTGCACGATCCACTCTTACGTGTTCAAAATCCTTGCCGTGAATCCGTTTTACCCTGCAACGCAATGAGTAATATGCGTTTCCAGTCTTAATTATGGGGCTTCCTAGTCATCCTGGTGTCAGAATGCGTGATATGGGTAGTGATACGTTAGAGCCCCCGCTGGTAGTGGGAGCATCGTGCTCCAACCTCGCTAGGATTCCTCTCACTGGTTGAAAGACGTGTCTACAGAGCAATAGATAGTAGAATGTACTATTATTACATGTGCGGAAGGGGCAGAATATGATGAAGTGAGAGGGATCGTGCGGCCTCTGTTTGGTTTTTTTTTTTTTTTTTGGCGCGCGGTCAAGGTTTTCGAACACCGCTGTAAACGGTTTGGGTCCTCGTCCCGGTGGCGTCGATTTGCTTAGAAGAGCAACAACCCATAGAATGTTGCAGAGGCGGAGGACAAAGGTCAAGCAGAACTGACGTAAACTTCATTAAGCGACATTTCTTGGAGGAAACCCCCAAGGCGCGGGATTCGTTTTCGCTGGGATTCTGGCAAAATTCCCTCGTCGTTTTACGCACGAGCGCTCTAATCCCATTGTCTTTGAGGCGAACATCCGTTCCCCTGCATATATCGCAGCAGTGCAATGGTCTCTGTACAAGAGTGAGGGATAAAGGTGCCATAATTTGTTTTTATTAGGAGGCCTAATCATCTGCTTTCGTCGAACTGACCTTTTGGTATTAGGTAAATCAAGCACATATTGGCTAAGAATACTATAAGACCGTTCGGCTGGTACGATGATTTCTTCCCGGGATTTGTGCGGCCAGTCCGAATTCTCCGTGCAGTCGCTCGCCATCTCCGAGTCGGCAGCCTAACAGCCACACCAATGCCAGCTATTCATGGATCGTTGCGACATATAGCAAATCGGATATAACTAGTAATACGCGGATTTATCTATACATAATCTGTGCTCAACATAACCTAGGTGGATTGGGCGGGTTGGGCGAGTTGGGGGAAGGAGAGGTACGTGGGAAGCTACACATTCGATGCATGGAAAACTTTTACATCAGTTACATCGCCGAAGTACCTGGAAGAGCCTTTCTAAAGCCAGGCACAGTCTATGCTACGAACGTCGTGGCTGCAACACCGGAAAGTACCGATCTAAACGGCACGCAACGCTCCTGCAAGGCGCTTATCAAGCGACATTATGAGCACAAAGAAGGCGCGGATGCCTCACTGTTCAAACTTGGGCCGCACTCCCCCACCCATTGGAACCCGTTCCACCCCGAGCTCAACCCATCTGACGATATCAAGTACAACAAACTACCTATCGCGACGGAACGAGATGGCAATGACAATTGGGCAAGCCAGTTGATGCCTCTCAACCCAATCTCAGCACGCTCGCGGCCGCCTTCGCCATAGTCGCCGCCTTCGCCATCATCGCCGTCGCCCTCCCCCCTCATGCTGTTGTCCTACAACCCTGCCGTCGAGTTCTCACTCAGGTATTGAAGTTCAAGTCGGAGGCCCGCCACGTTTTTGCCAAGACTATCCAGGAGGTGGAGGATGTTCTGAGTCGGTTCTGCGTGAACTTGGAGAATTGAAGGCGACGTTTCCTTTACCACAGAAGCTTTACCCACCTATCCACTCAAGAGTGGCGACTGGGATCACGATGGATCGTGGCATGCCAGAAAAAACAGGAAAGGGGGCCAACCCGCAAAGACTTTGGTAGCTAATGTAAGCCGATTTCTCCTCTAGAGGTAAACTTCGTACTCATGCTAATAATCTGCTCGGTTCTTAAAGACATGTAAAAGCCTAAGGACAACCCTCGATTCGATTTGGGACCTCCTTCGCCAGTGTCTGCAAAACGTTCATCCAGCCCCGAACCGGTATCGGCATCACCTCGTCCCGACTCGCCTCCCACCTCCTAGCCCCACTTTACCACCAGAGAACCCAAACCCTCTAGACTCCAGACCGTCTGTGGCCAAGCGGCAAGCTACTGATAATGCACTGCAGGTTTACGGCCCACCAGCGCGGCCGGGAGGCAACGCGCGGAAAACGACATCATCTCACGAGGGAATTTTGTCAGAATCCCAGGGGAAAAGCCACTATATTAATCATCACGTGCCTTTAGGCCGAATTTTCGCTAGGGGTTTCTCTTCGCGTTCCGTCCTGTGGTCGGTCGGACCAGACTTTATCCCGGGACTGTAGGACACTTCGCTTCATCCATCGACTTCAACACTCTATGGGGTGCTACTCCTCTAAGCAAATCGACTACGTCACCAGGGACGATGGGTCCACTGAACGGAAACCGGTAACCAATGCTGCCAGTCCAGAAACCAATGTTTCCACGACAAGGTCAGACCACAGTCCCCAATTAGCTACCCCGGGGCTTGTTTTCGGTAGTGATTCGCTCCCCACTGGGCCAGACGTTACGCAGTTCGCGGCCTCTGCGCAAGCAACAGGACTTCCGGCTGGTGAGTGCAACGCAACAGACGGCCGCTCCTCAGCTGAATAACATCCAAAGCTCGGCGTCCAACAGACCGCTCAACCCATAAGGCTCGATCCCGTACCTATGTTGACGGTTTCAAGTGCGCCTCTTCTATATTAGTGATTGGCGGCTGGTGACCTGACGAACTTCCGACTGCAAATAGCCCACCCGAGACACCAGGCCAAGTCGAGATCCCGCCTCTTCCCTCCGCACTGTCTCGCCGAGAGAGTGTCTCCACCCAACCTGATGAAGCCCCAAAATCCCATCGTCACCCCTCGGCACCAACCGACCCAGACAAAAAATCCCCCCTTAAATTCGATGAACTACAGGGCTTGCCCTCGGCGAGTGGGAAAACCTCGGGGAGGGTCAACTCTTGCAGTCGCACTGGTCAACTCACGGAGAGAACCGAGACAAAGTTTAAAGGGGATTTCAGCGAGGTCTCACAGGCAAAGTTCGGAGGTCGTATGGTAGGTCCCTTGGCAGCTTGATGATGATCTGTATCTGACATGATAACCTCTTCAGGTTGCCGCCAAGACATTGCGAGTCGCGAACACCGAACGCGACGAGAGTCGAATACGGAGGATCCTTACAAGAGAAATTGGCGTATGGGCCAGACTTGATCATCCAAACGTCCTTGAGCTTCTTACCTTTGTCATGGAGGATGGACAACCATGTTTGATCAGCCCTTGGTGCGACAACGGGACATTACAAGAGTACCTGCAGAAATTCCCCGATGCTGACCGTCGACGGCTGGTGAGTGGAATATGTGAATTATATTGTGATGCTGCACTTCTTAATTCAATCCTTAGGTGCGCGACCTCGCTGAAGGTCTCAGGTATCTCCACGAGCAGATGCCGCCGATCATCCATGGAGACCTCCACACGGCGAGTTAAGGGTTCGATTTAATAAACCAAGCGCTAAATGCTGATGGTGTATGCCAGGCCAATGTTTTTGTAACTGGCGACTCGGTAGCTAAAATAAGCGACATTGGAACCTCCAAGCGTGTTCAGGACGTCGGGACGAGCCTCGCCACCTCTGGCTCGGTCCTCAATACTATCCGGTATACCGCGCCTGAAATACTCCGAGATGGCCGACATTCCACCCTATGTTCGGATGTGTTTTCATTTGCCTGTGTTGCTCTTGGTAAGCGGGGACAGTCGTCGTAACTCGATGCTCGCTTATCTGGACACTTGCAGAGACGATGTCGGGTAAATGCCCTTTCTGGATGATTTCGAACGACGTTCAAGTAATCAATCAGGTCTTGGTCCAGAAGCAAACACCTTCACCAGAAGACTACCCGAGTGTGGAAGACGCTCTTTGGGAGTTACTCCGAAGATGCTGGAACTATGAGCCGTCGGATCGTCCAACGATGAAGGACGTCTGCCAAACGGTACATTTACTTCTGCGGCCCGTTTGAACTACCCATTCTAACGACTTCTGTGTAGCTTGCTGGCGCCGGATTCGGGCCTTTCACTAGCCCCTATCCGCCGCCACGTCCGGGGCCTTCCACTAGCTTCTATCCTATCCCACCTGCGGGGCCTTCCCCGAGACTCTATCCTCTCCCACCTGCGGGGCCTTCCCCTACTTATCCTTATGATCATGGAGGGCCATTCCAGCGGCCCATACGTTCCGTCTGAAGCCACGGGCCTACCCTCCGCCAGCCTTACTCGCAGACTCTGGCTGGCTGCGCTCGTGAGCCGGGGGTAGGGGGTGTTTCGTAGAGACTCGATGGCACTGTATAAAACAGCTAACTCATCAGACGGTTCCTTTGTCTTTTCCGTGCACTCTCCCTTTGGCCCGCCCGCAAAACATACCTCTATGCCTACAGGCACCACTAGGGTGGTTCAAGATGACGAAAATGCCGCAAAACGAAGCCCAAAAATGTTACGAAAACGGACACGGGGTTTACGGAGAAACGTTCGCCGTTTTTGCAAAACGGTTTTCAGGGTTCGTTTGTTGCGAAAACGCGTCTGGAGCTCAGTTGGCGAAAACCCCTTTTTTTCCAAAAACGACGTTTGTATAAAAACAAGCTTAAGATCTGGGTTGCCTGTGTTTCTTCCCCTGTCTAAACCAGTCTTCCCCAAAACGCACGCCCTTCTGCGGAGGGTGCCGTGTCGATTTTTGCCTCATTCAAACTCCTTGTGAAATTAATGCTCCTCTACTCCGCACCATCATTTCGCCGTCATTCACGTGTGATTTGTCCGTGTTGAACGAACTCAAAGCTTAGAACCATCGCAGGAATCATTATAGCGTCAGGATGCAGCATATAAGACCCCACGTTCGTATATATCTTTTGACCCCGCGCAGAGGTCGATCTTCTGGCGTCCCCTGCCCTCCTCACCTCTCCATGATATGTGTCCGAACACTCTCCACCACTCCGAATCTAAGAAAGCCACCTTTCCAAAAGGTACGCGAAGTTCTCACAATGGTAGAAAAGCGCCGAGACGCCTTCGCTCCGAATGGGTCTTTCCCTGAGGATCGTGAGGAGTGGCTCGAGGACCTGAGACCGGCCACACCGACCAGAACCAAAACGCGAAGTCGGAGTAAATGAATTGATAGAAGATATATAGACGCGAAAAAAACTAAGTGCATGCGGTTTGTTTAGAGCTAAAAGGGCGATAAGGGCATGTAGCGAAGGGGACGGGTACGAGAGGAATCCCTACGGTATACGACCGACTTCAGCCGTCTATGCGAAGGGACCCCGCACCCCTTAGCTGGCCTGCTTTTCCATGAACGGCAATGTGTTTCCTGGCCCAAGAGGCTATCTCTGATTAAGCGAGCCAGTGAAAGAGCTCTCCCTAGAAGTGCTCAGATATGTGAATACTCGAACTTGCTGCAGTTGTGATAGAGTCTATGAAAAAAAAAACACATAAGCAACACGCAGGCCTTCGACCCCTTTCTCTCGGCCAGAGAAGGTCTCCGTCATTCATGTGCAGACATCTAGAATTCCATCGTGACGACGTTCAGAGGAGCGGCCGGTATACTCGACAATTGGCCAGCGAAATGCAGGAGGAGCCTGGAGAAACGAGATTACTGATTGATTTTGCGTTGAGGGCATTGGGACCTGATGTAGGCACAGCAAGGTGAAATGCTGAAGGGATAGACACTTGGGTCGACCGTCACTGTGGCGACGACGGCGCTGCCTCGTCGTCCAACAACCCGCTTCGATAGCCCCACTAGTTCAATGGCAGAGGCCTGGAGAGTCTTAAAATGATGAGAGAGCTTTTTTGGAAGGCTTTATCAGAGAGATTGTCAGGTATTGTAGTCGACTTTACTGCCCAGGAGCCTCTGATCACTGAATAGATTTTCGCTCCGTGCTTGCATTATCTGTCAATGCAGAGTAATTGTCCCATGTACCTCATAGTACCTTTATGTGCTATATCGGCTCAGTCTGTATGCTTTTTGGTGTCGCCCTTTTCGACTTTGGGAAATTGATCCACTAGGGACCGATGGCAAGGCACGCCCGTGACCCGCAGTCCCCCCCCCCACAACTGCGGCTCAGTTAACCTAGACATTTCATGACAGGGGGCCCGATAATTTTATCGACCTAAATAATGTGTGAGATATGAAATTCCATGTTGAATGAAACGATTTGGCTTGGCTGTTCGTTTCCGACAATCAATGCATATGTGTGACACAGGGGAATCGATCAAACGCAGCCTGATACATTCCGCGGCGACCTCGAGTCCCAATCGCCACGAAGCATATTTATTTCTTATTCGTTATCCGCATAAGTTTCACATCGTCTCTGGTTACAGCGACAACGTCGGCGATGTTAACGGACTAGGTAGTAGGCTCACATTCACCTTCCGGATCTGATGCCACTCGTCGGTGAATCGGGATTACCTCGGGTCCTAATCCCCTCCAATGCATGTTTCACTCTAAAAAAAGAGCCGTCTTATAGCTAGCTATTTGTGTCTAAGCGCTCTCCCGCTGCACCCCGTGTCGCCGTTGGCGGGGACAAGGCCGACAACGTTGGGGACCTTTGTTTCCAGAGCATGTCACGCTTGCGAAGTGACAACCACTTCGGAGCTCGAACCCCGCTTGTCGCGCGTGCCATTTGTTCGAATTCTGTCTGAGATTGCAAATACACTTTCGCGTCAGTATGATCAAGTCCTTCGGACCTTCCTGATCGAGAAACGCGTCTTTCCCCCCTGGTTCCCTCATATGAAAATTTGCTTGGAATCGTAGAGCGAATGACTTGCGTCTCTAGTGTATATTTGAAATCCGCGGAGAAGGGTATACGTATGAGAAATCAAACAGCACGAGTGAGATAAAAATACGAACAGAGCCGGAATGACGTCTAAGCAAGAGAAAACGATGAGAGGGAATAGGGCCGAAAAAAAGATGACATTAAGAGGGGAGAAAGGAAGTCCATCAAGGCGAGGCCAAGAGCCGATGAAGGCTTAAAGCCATGCGAATTCCTGCTGGTGAGACCCATCATCCTACCATGAGGACTTCTGGGAATACTTGATTTCATCTACATATGGTTCGTCCTTGACGTAGCTTAGGCGATTTGAGCGAGTCAGGAGTACATGGCAGGCAGGCAATCCATCCACGTTGGCTCGTGAACCCAAACGCGTAGGATGTCACGTGTTGACGGGATGGCGGTGGCTGGCGCCTCACTGGGCAACCTCCGAGCGGTTATATCGCGGAGGAGCCAGACCTTACCCATGCACCAGAGTACGCACCCCTCATCCATCGACTTCATCACCTTATGGGGTGCTGCTCCTCTAGGCAAATCGACGACACCGCCGGCCACAATGGGCCCACTGAACCGAAACCGGTAACCAATGCCACCAGTCCAGAAACCAAGATTTCCACGGCAAGGTCAGATCACAGTCTCCGAATGCCTTTTCTAGGGTCTGAAATCAGTCTCTTCAGTGGTGATGTACCCACTGGGCCAGATATGGCGCAGCTCAAGTCCTCGGGGGGAGCACCAGGATGGGCGGACACAGTGGCCGGTGAGTGCAACGGTGCAACCGATCGGGTGGTCGCTCCTCAGCTGACGGTTATCCAAAGCTCCGCGTCCAACACGTCTTTCAACCCATAAGGCTGGGCCACAGACCGTTGTTGGCGGTGACAAGTGCGTCTCCTTCACAGTTGTGATTGGCAGCTGGTGACATGACAAGCTTCCTACTGCACATAGCCCACCCAAGATATCAGGCCAACCAGCGATCCTGCCTCTTTCCGCCGCAGACTATCACCAAAAGATCATCTCTGCTACCCACCCAGACATACGATTCCCCCTTGAAATCGATGAACTACAGGGCTTGTCGTCGGCAAGTGGGAAGTTATCGGAAAGAGTTAAGGCTTTGGATCGCACAGGCCAACTCACGGAGAGAACCAAGCCGAAGTTTACAGGGAGTTTCAGCGAGGTCTCACAAGCAAAGCTAGGAGATCTTGTGGTAGGTTCCATGTCAGCTTGATGATGAGCTGCATCTGACCTGATAACTGGTCAGGTTGCCGTCAAGACATTGCGAGTCGCGAACACCGAAGGCGACGAGGATCGTATATGGAAGCGGCTTGCAAGAGAAATTTACGTGTGGGCCGGACTTGATCATCCAAACGTCCTTGTGCTTCTTGGATTTGCCATCGACTATGGAAAGCCATGTTTGATCAGCCCTTGGTGCGACAACGGAACATTGCAAGAGTACCTGCACAAATTCCCTGATGCGGACCGCCGACGACTGGTGAGTGGAAGATGGGGAGATATCTTGTTCCGACACACTTTTAAATCCGACCCTCAGGTGCGAGACATCGCTGATGGTCTCAGGTATCTCCACCTTCAGACGCCGCCAATCATCCACGGAGACCTCAAGATGGTGAGTCGAGGGTTCTATTGGGAAACCAATTGCCAAAGACTCACAATGTATGCCAGACCAATATTTTCGTAACCACCGACCATGTAGCTAAGATAAGCGACTTTGGAGGCTCCAAACGTGCCGAGCAACTCAGGACGGGCTTCACCACCGATGGCTTAGTCCTCGCCACTACTCGTTTTACCTCACCTGAAATACTCCGAGATGGCCAAAAACCCAGCCTGTCCTCGGATGTGTTTTCGTTTGCCTGTGTTACTCTTGGTGAGCGTAGATACTCGTCGCAACTCAACGGTCGCTCATCTGAACACTTCCAGAGACGATGACGGGCAAATGCCCTTTCTGGAAGATTACCAACGTTGTCGGAGTAATCACTCAGGTTGTGTCTAAGAAGCAAACGCCTTCCCAAGAAGATCACCCAGGTATGGAAGAAGCCAGTTGGGAGCTATTACGAAGATGCTGGAACTATGAGCCGTCGGATCGTCCACACATGGTCGATGTCTGTAACATGGTAAATTTCCCTTGGCAGCCCATCTGAATTACCCATTCTTACGACTTTTGGGTAGCTTTCTGCGGCAGGATACGGGCCGTTTACTCGCCTCTATCCGCCCACACCTACGGGGCCTTCCACTGCAACCTTCGTCCAGACGTGAATGGCAATCGGACGAGACATTAACCGTCCAAAGCCGTATGGTATTACTAGATGGCTCCTTCAGCACACATGATATCACATGCGATAAGAGCGGACTATGGTGAAAGCTTTTAGCTCGTTTCTCTACGGAGGTATGTGGGCAAATACGCCAAGGATGAGGCCAGGTGCCAAAGGTCATCTCGCGGCTCAGCTGCCGGGGGATGTGCTTTCTGCCCGTAGGAGGGACCACTCGAATTGTAGCTATAGCGATTGTAACGGTATATTTGGAAGTGCATTTTAAATCACGGGCCCTCTTAGGTTAGACATGCTTTTTACAGAGTAATATCATCCCTTATGTCTGAGGTCCACAGTAAACTTTACTCGATACTAGTTTCGGGTGAGGCCTCTAGGCCTCCAGAATCTTCTTCGCTTCTTGGGGAGCGACCGAATCGGTCTTAAGGCAAAGAGTAACAACTGGTTTATTGGGTCCCTTGGGTTACGCCCGGCGAGCCGCGAGTGTATCTTTGAAATCCGTAGAGAAGGGGACGTGGAATTCAAATTACATCGACTGCTCTCGGGGGACTGAATTGGGAGCTCTTGATATTTGAGAGTAATGACTTCAGTCGTTCCGCGAATTCAAGAGGTGAGATTTACTACTCGACCACAGGCTCGTCACGGCGTCCAGGGAACCGAGCCCGCCCGGAAATCTGGTCACGCGTCGTGGCCCCGTAGCGGGTCAACGAGCTTACAGTAGGAATAGCAGCGCGTGTGAAAATAAACCATGGACAGATAGGTACGGTGAGGTTACCATTTCTTGGCAGGTTCGATCGAGAAAATAATGGAATGGGGTCCTCACAGATGGGGATGGCACTGAACGCATGTTACAGGTCGCTGACAGGTACATGCGTGTCCGCAGTTGGAATCATTGGCAGTAGAAGGTATCTGAAACAAATTACCGTCCAGCATATCTGCTCGTCTGATAAACTGGTTATAAGCTTGAGACATTTTCAGTTCTGCATCGAGCCTGAAGTGCAGATGAGGGCACAGGACAGACCGGGGACCAAGCATCCGGACAGTAATACGTAGCTGCAACGGTCAAATTTAGCTGTTTGCATATTTTGTACCTTTCCACCCCTTAATCTGAACTATTTTCAGGACTGGAGACACACGGGCAACAAAAGGTCGAGCCAGCTGGTTCGCGTCTACGATTAGTCATCCACCAACCGTGGGAGCTCGACAAGCGGGGATCAAACCAGGAGCGCAACGCAATTGCATCGGCCTGCAACTGTTATCAATGATACTTCCACGAAAACCCATCCTAATACAGTCGAACCCGAGGCCATGCATACATATGAAGATGCATTGCCCCCAGCAATGCATGGGTTCCTCATCCACCAATCCCATGTTCGACACTGAAACCGCTCTCCGTTCATGCATTAACCTCAGAGTTGCATTGAGAAAGTGTCCACCGATCCCATGCAACGTCGGGGGTCCGACTGTACTCGTAGATCCACCGAATTTTAGAAGATATCGAATCGAGTCTTGCCAAATGGCCAGTTAAGACTACGTGAACGTGGCGAGCCACGGTCCACCCGCTGGGACAACCCAATCCTTTTGCCTGGCTTAGAATCGTCGAAGGGCAAACGGCGCTTCATAATTATTGCTCTATGGATGGTTATTCTTTTTGCAACATGCTAATGGCTGCGAAAGGTCGTACTCTTCAGTCCCGCCATTGTTTGTACCACCACCCTTCGGAAAGGCGGAGAGCTCGGATTGATCCGGTCACAGTGTGCACCATTATTCCACCTGGATACCAGAAAAGCCAATCCTGGTATGCATAGAGGGGTATATTAGGGGTGTATGCTTCAGCACCAGGCTCATACATTGATGGCCGTCACGGTATTCTTTGATTCATCGAGTGGAGTAGTCCCGCTGAAGCACAATTCCAATTTCATCTCCCAAAAGTAAGAGTACGAAATGAAATCGCCCAGAGTCATGACTGGAAGAGCATTTCAGCCTCATGAGGCCAGCGTAAAGCGTCAAGTGTTGGAGCACGTGATTGGTCCAAAACAGTACAAAACGATTTGTCAGCGGGTCGCGGCTCATTCGTTCCGGAAGCCAAACCCTGGCATGGCTGGCCTGCTCGTGGGCCTCGCACCTTTTGCGCACGCCAACAGCCTTGGCTGACGGTGGAATTCTTGGACAAGTTTCCTTCCCTCTCGCTACTCTACTCCTCATCCGCGCACAAACAAGTCACCAATGATACGATGCAAGAAAATGTATATTGTACAATCCCGGCTCAACCACGAGGACTTCAACGACGATCCAGAAGCATTGATGGAACTTCCTCTGTCGGATAAGACAAGCGAGTTCTGGAAGCGCTACGACCGCCTAGCAGACACTCACGACACGAAGATGACCGAGGACCTCAGCGAGAACCTCGATGTGCTTTTAATCTTTGTAAGCTTCGCGCTATTGGCTGTGATACAAGTAAGACTTTCAGAGCTAACCACACGATGAAACCCAGGCCGCTTTGTTCTCAGCGATTAACACAGCGTTCATCTCTCTCACTATGCCAGGCCTTTCGTCTGATCCGCTGACCGAAACCAATGGGCTCCTCCGCCTTCTGGTTACGAGGGCGGACAACAATACTCTCGTACCCACTGACCTCTCTCCTCCATTTACTCCCTCTCCCAACTCCGTCATTGTCAATTGTTTACTCTACGCAAGTTTGAGCTGCAGCTTGCTTGCTGCGGTGGCTGCCATGATGGCGAAAGAATGGTTGCAGAGCTTCGATCGAACCGGACAGACAGGGCCGTTGGAGGAACAGGGCCGATTCCGGCAACGCAAGTTCAATGGGGTGCAGCAATGGCATTTAGAACCAATCATCCGGTCCCTCCCTAATATCCTCCTGCTGTCGGTCATTTTCTTCTTCTTGGGGATTTGCCTTTTCCTTTTTCCCGTCAACAAGGCGGTCGCAGGCGTTGTAATCGCATTTTCCATCGGTGGGGCTATCTTGTGCGGTGCAACCATCGTCGCAGGCGCCATGTATCCGCTATGCCCATATCAATCTGCCGCATCCCGTGTAGTAAAGCGTATGGTGCGCTTATTCTCTCCTCATTGGTGGAAGGATCTAGCACATGCCTTTGCCGACATTGTATGTCATAGGCTGCCAAAGTTTGTCCGAAAGATTTTAGATGTCATGCACCAGGTTCCAAGTATTGCCTCGGCGATCACTGGGTCGGTGCCAACTGAGCTTGTTCCAACCCCGTCCGGTAAAGATGAAATTTCGGAACAGGTAGTGGTCCCGGAGGCGGTTCGCTGGCTCCTTCAGACAACTTCGAACCACGGAGATCGAATAGCGGCCACCCAGTTCATATGCACTCTTGGCCACCCTACATGCGTCATGACGCTGGACGACCCCAAAACCTGGGGCCAATTCCTATCCTTAACTCGTGAAATGTTCGACATCTGGCATTCTCGGCCGACTGAAATGATTCAAGAGACAGTGGAGCTTCTTGGATTGACATTATGCCATTTTATCCACGATCCTGTCAAAATTAAAGATATAAGTGACCCCCGACTCTATCAGTCGGGGAGTTTCGGTGGAAACTTTTTGCAAGCATTTGAATTCGCCTCAAAAAGATACTCATGCTACCAGTCCAAAGATAAAGAACTCATTCTTCATATCGCCTTTCTTCTAGCGATCATAAGCAGGGGATCGGTCATATCAGAATATCGGTGGATCGGGCTGTCACGGTTTTTCTTGACTGGAAACACCCCTCATTTGGTCGATGTCCTTCTGAACCTATGGGCGAAGATTTTTTGTGGCGTCGAACCTGATAAGAGCTCTTCCAACAAATCCTACAAATTTGGGGAGCTTGTGGATGAAGGTAGTAAAAGGTGAGCGCCAGATTAATCAGTGCTGTTGCAGGGGATTCGCCGTTAATGACTTTAATTTGCAGAATAAGTCTTGTCCGGGACTTATCAAATACGGTAATCTGCGGCACGAGAGTTTTGCCCTCGCTTCGAGGGAATCTGCAATCTGAACTACACGCCATCCATGGATACACTGCATGTTTGCGAAGAGCTGCAGAACTCTCCATTCAAATTCCATCAGATGAGCTGACCAACGTGATCGACGGTGTTGCGGGGTTTATATTGTCATATTTAGACCCCTTAATATCGTCTACCCCGGGAGAATTAAGCGTCGAAATGGTCCGGCTTTCAATGGAAGCTGTTCTGGCATTGCGCGCTTTTGTTGACAGGAACAATTCCCCGGATGAGATCCCCAATTCCCCGGAAACAAGGGCTGGACAGCTTCGAATTGATTACTTCATAAATGCTGCTGTTCAAATTATGTTAATTAAATCTGAAGGTCTTGCCACTTCGAAGCTGTTGCCCGGGACACACGCGCAAGCCTTGCCTTGGGCCCAGGCCCATGTCCTGGCGCCATTGAAGGAGCTGGTGCGGGAGCGGCAGGAGCTGGCACGGGAGCAGGCGCTGGAGAAGCTGGAGGCGCTGGAAGAGGCGGAGGCGCTGGAGGAGCTGGAGGCGCTGGAGGAGCGGGTGCGGGCGCTGGAGGAGGGGGTGCGGGCGCTGGAGGAGGGGGAGCCGGCGCTGAAAAAGGAGGAGCGGGAGCGGGAGGGGGAGCGGGAGGAGCGTGAGCGTGCGCTGGAGCTGGCATGGGCGAGGACGCGAGAGCAGGGGCGGACGCTGGGCTGGGCGGTGGGTCAGGCGCTGAGCGAGGTTTTGCCCGACAGGCTGGCAGGGCTGGCAGACAGACTATCCAGACAGGTGTTGAGGCTGGCCAAGGATTTTGCCCAGCGTCTACAGGTCGAATCATCCATTCTAAGAATCCTGCTATGGGCATGGAAGAGATCGTCTGGAAACCAGCTGGATCATTCTCACAAACGCGAGATATTCATTACAAGCTGTCGACTCTGGGCTCCTCTGGAGACGAGAGTTGACTACACAATTAACGGAATCGAGTGGGGCATCAATGGTGAACGGCTCACGTTCAATGATGGTAATCGAGACAAGCTCCTAACATCCGACGACCTAAATGGTATCGTTGATTTTGTGGAGTATCTTCAAAAGGATCGGGAAAATTCCGAATTCATCGCCCGCAATGCCGATGTTGGGATCAATCGACTCTACGTTCATTTCAGCCGACAGGTTGATTGGAACTATGACCTGTACGATTTTCGAGAACAACGCACGTTCTGCCCTCGGTCAAGGGAAAAGGGACTTGGGATGATCTGGTAGTTTTGTATGCTGTTTTGTATTTTTGGAGTGTAGCTACTTTGGGACTGGCAGTCAGTCCGAATGTATTTGTGAAATCCGGTGTGGGTAACTTTTTAAGGCATCCAAGTTCGTTTATTTTTGTATTTTTGCTTGGCTTCCCGCTTGTCTTGCAGAAGTAGTAACTTCCCATTACAAAACTTTGCATCTCACTGCTGTTAATTATACTACTGCAGTGTTTCGTTAATACCGGCGCACAGGGGACAAGGGACAAATTTTCGACCGGCGTAACCGAACCGGAGGGACGGTTTGGATTTCGGGGCCACGGGACAGGTTTTGACCGGAGCGGATGGCATCAAGGATTACAGCTGGAGGAGGGTATATTGAGCTCGCTGAAGATAGATAACAGGGAGATAGCTTCACTTTTGGGCCTTCCTGATCCATCTAAGGAGTTACAAATCAGTTATGACAAGTACAGAATGTGGTTCACGACCGACAGCGCTTGCTTCAGGTAATACCTACCGGCGGGGACACCTGTCCCGAGGCGGCGTGACCCCTTGGGACACGGGACAAGGTAAAATTTAAGCGGACCGGAGGGGGGGCCGGGACAAGGGACATCCGTTATTAACGAAACACTACAGTATTCTATCAGTACGTACGGCGAGTTTAGCAAAATACGGATTCTCACATCGGTTCGAGAAAAGCCGGAAGTGGGAAATCGTGACGATCACCCGTACCGTATACCACGATACATACCGAAGCACTTAGAAACCGCCAAATTCTATCTGCGTAAGAAACAAGGGACAAGCCTCTTACCGTTACTGGAGGCGGTATGATTCGTATTCGGACGAAGGTGTAGGAGACGGAAGTCCCGTAAAGAAGAGCAGGGGTGCCAAAGAAGGTAGAGCCAGTTCATAGAAACAAACCAAACCGAGTGCCTTACTGGAGAGGAAAGACATAAGGGCGAGGAAAAACACCGTCAATGGGGATCGTAACGAGGAAGGTCAGAGAGAAATGCCACTGAAAGTGGATAACGCCGACCTTTGGACCAGCAGGATGTTTCTTGAATCAAATATAAGCAGGAAGCAAAGAACCTCAGAGACATCATGATCAGACAACATAATGTCTGCCGACATATTATGGAACTCGGCCAGCGAAAACCATATGATGGGTGGAGAAACTGAGTGGAAAAGAACTACCCATTTGTCAAAGACAGACGTATATGTAGAGCTAACGAAGCGAGGTAATAAGTTTTGGCTAGAACGAAAGCCTATTGGGGAGGAACAAGAATAAAGGGCGAGGGGGATGCCACTGGAGAAGACCGAGAAGGAACAAGCCAACGGGTCAAAGGAAGCAGAGCACCTCAATAGAGCACCTCAAAATGCAAAGGGATCCTTGGAGTGGGAATTTTGAAGCCTTGGTCATCGTTTTGACTTGGTTCCGACCTATTCAAAAATAAGCGCCGAGGCGAAGGCCAAGTCGAGCGGAGTGTCCGGCTTCACAACCCCTAAATTACGTCTCGTCTTTTATCTTTAATGCACATGCACTGCGGGACAAGGAATATACGACTGCGCCGTGTTTTGTTGAAATGTCGACTGGCCCTGACCCACCCAAGACACCTTGGCAGTGGTATCAACAGCAGTAGCCAACCTCACTTTTGTTTCAGCCCGGAAGCCAGCAAGGCCAACACGTGCTCCAGCAGAGCTTGAAACTAGCCGCTTTCAAGCTCCTCTAAACGCGGAACACCGCCGACTTCCATCTCCCGTTGCAGCACCCGGTCACCCGCGCCTCCGACCTTTTACACCATCTCCCATGCTTACGCCCCCAGCCCGTCAAAATCCAAGAGCATGCTGGAAATGGAACCGAGGAGGCTTTTGAGCTTGGTTCCTATTATCGCTGGGGCTGTTTCCGGGTGAGAAGCACAACCACCTCACCAAACGAGCGCCAGGTGGATGATGATTGCTAGCTGCAAACCCCAGCGTCCAGATCCTTAACCCAAACAGTCTGGCTCGAAACCCTTAATCTTTCATACATTTTTGTCTATGTTAATGATAGGACTGTGGAAACTATGGCTTCACCGCTCAGGGCCCACCCTGACACTTCGCGAAACCTTCCTGGCCGCGTTGAAGAGCGTCTTTCACCCCACCCTTTAAACTCCCTACAGTACGCCTCGTCCTGGCCCTCGCCTCCTTCACCGCTCGCTACGGTCGTCACCACCGACCGGGTTACGAGTACGTCTTCACCCACAGTGAGCGCCAAGTCCTTCCACAATTGCAAGGTAGGGGAGAACCTTTGGTCCGGCAGTATTGTTCCCTGGCCCGTTCGATACTGCTCGCTAACGTTTCCATTTTCAGAACGGCAAGGCTGACAAGCGCGAAGCAACAGTGCACGTACGAGAAAATGCACCGGAGCGAGACAGAAAAACGGTGGAAAGAGCCGGAAGGAAGTCTAGGCAAGAAGAAGGATGAGGGGGAATAGTACCGAAAAATGAGATCAAGGGGGAGGGGAGTCGAGGGGTGCCAAAATCAGAACAGGAACAGGAAGTCTAATTGCCAATCTGAGCCTGGCCGAGAAACTCGATGGGCGCTTAAAGACACGCGAATTCCTGCTGGCAAGCTCCATCACCCTACCAGGACGGTTCTGAGAATACGTGCACGCGTGATTCTATCTATACATGGTTTCTTCGTAACGTGGCTTAAGTGGGCTGAGGCACTCGGGTGAAGGAGAGGGGCAGGGCAGGCAATCTATGCACGTTGGCTCGTGGACCCAAAACCGGTGGAATGTAACATATATTCCAGGGTGATGGGATGGGGTTGGCTTGTGGCTCGCCGGGCGGTCTCCGGGTGGTTGTGGAGGTATCAGTTAGACCTGGCCTTGTCCATGCGCCGTACTTAGTACGCGCCGTCTCATCCATCGACCTCGACATTCTATGGGGTGTTGCAAGTCCAAGCCAAGCAAAGACCCCCTCGAGAACGGTGAGCCCACTGGACAGGGAGCGGCAACCAAAACTGCCAGTCCAGAAACCAATACTTCCACGGCCAGGTCAGACTACAGTCTCCGGATGGCTTTGCGGGCGCCTGAAACGAGTGTCTTCGGTAGTGTTTTACAGGTTTCGGGCTCCACTGGGACAGATATTGCGCAGTTCAAGTCCTCTAGGCGAGCAGCAGCAGGACCGATGGTAACTGTGCCCATCGCCTCTCCCGCCGGTGAGCGCAACCCTACAGACGGCCGCTCCTCAGCTGAAGATGACCCAAAGCCCAGCGTCCAACACGTAGTTCAAACCATAGGCCGGGGCCCCATACCTATGTTGGCGGTATCAAGTGCGTCTCCTCCAGAGTAGTGATTGGTAGCCGGCGACATGACGAGCTGGACTGGAAACAGGCCATCCGAGATCCCAGGCCACCCACCAGTTCCGCCTCTTCCCTAAGTACAGACTGGCCAAAGGAGCCCCCCCACCCAACCTGATGAAGCTCAGCGTCCAACATCTCGTTCAACAAATAAGCCTAAGCCTCACACCGGTGTTGACGGTGTCAAGGGTAGCGCGCGACATGACGAGCTTCGGACTGAAAGCAGCCCATCCGAGCTCCCAGGCCAACCATCAGCCCCGCCTCTTCCCTCTGTACAGTCTCGCCAAGGGAGCGCCTCCACTCAAACTGATGAACCTCTGCGTCCAAGATCTCGTTCAACAAATAAGCCTAGGCCCCATACCGACGTCGACGGTTTCAGGTGCGTCTCCTCCACAGTAGTGATTGGTAGCCGGTGACATGACAAGCTTCGCATTGCAATTAGCCGACCCGAGATAATAGGCCAACCAACGGTCCCGCCTGTTCCCTCTATACGGTCCCGCCAAGGGAGCGCCCCCACTCAAACTGACGAAGCTCAGCGTTAAACACCTCGTTCAACCCATAAGCCTAAGCCCCATACCGATGTCGACGGTGTGAAGTGCCTCTCCTCCGCAGTAGTGGTTGGCAGCCGGCGACGTGACGAGCTTGGGACTGAAAATGGCCCACCCGAGATACCAGGCCAACCACCGCTCTCGCCTCTTCCCTCCGGACAGTCTCGCCAAGGGAGCGCCTCCACTCAACCTGATGAAGCTCCCAAATCCCGTGGTCACCCCTCGGGAGTCAAGCCATCCGCGCCAGGGGGTAGCCTCCCGGCATCAAGCGGCCCTGATACACAAGTCCCCGGTTCTTCCAATGACTCGACCCTCCAGATTCGGCATCGCCTTGAACTTGATGAACTATGGCATGCCTTATCGCCGGCGAGTGGGAAGCGTTCGAAGACAGTCGATGACTTCGATTGCACCGGTCAACTCACGGAGAGAACCAAGCCGAAGTTTCAAGGGAAGTTCAGCGATGTCTCAAAGGCAAAGCTCGGAGATCGTGTTGTACGTCCCTTGTCAACTTTAGGAGGAGCTGCATCTGGTCTGATAATCTCGTTAGGTTGCTGTTAAGGCATTGCGCCTTACGAATACCGAGGGCGATGAAGAGAGTCGAATGTGGAAGCGGCTTGGAAGAGAAATTTACGTATGGGCCGCACTCGATCATCCAAACGTACTTGAGCTTCTCGGATTTGCCTTTGAGGATGAAATACCATGTTTGATCAGCCCTTGGTGCGAAAATGGCACAGTGAAGAAGTACCTGCAGAATTTCCCCAACGCTAACCGTCGGCGGCTGGTGAGTGGAATATAGGAGTTATACACCGCACTTCTAGATTTAGATTCGGCCCTCAGGTGCGCGAGATCGCCGAAGGTCTCAAATATCTCCACCTCCAGCCGATCGTCCACGGAGACTTCAAGCCGGTGGGTCAAGGATTCCATTCAGGAAACAAAATTCCAAAGACTGACAATGTATCCCAGACCAATATTTGCGTGACTGACAAGCATGTAGCTAGGATATGCGACTTTGGAACCTCCAGACGCGTTGAGGAGATTGGGACGGGCTTCACCACTGGCTCATTCTCCTTCACTACTCGGTATAGCGCGCCCGAAATACTCCGAGATGGCCTGCATTCTACCCTGTCATCGGATGTGTTTTCGTTTGCCTATGTTGCTCTTGGTAAGCGTAGACACTCCGCCGCAACTCAATGCTCGCTTATTCGAACACTTCCAGAGACGATGTCGGGGGAACCGCCTTTCTATAAGATTCAAAAAGATGTCGCACTCATCCACCATGTTGTGAATGAAAAGGAAACGCCTTCACCAGAAGACCACCCGGGTGTGGAAGCAGCCTTGTGGGAGCTACTCCGAAGATGCTGGAAATATGAGCCGCCGGATCGTCCAGAGATGATCGATGTTTGTGAAACGGTACATTTATCCCTGCCACCCCATATGAACTACGCATTTCTAACGACTTCTGGGCAGCTTGCTGAGGCTGGATACGGGCCTGCCACCACACCTGAGGGAGCAACGTAGCCTGGCATCATATGGTCTTACTGGATGACTTCTTCGGCATACATGACATTACATCCGATAATAGTACATCACGACGGGAGCTGTTAGAGGTGGGCATGTTGTGAAGGAGCCATGTGGGAAGAATCGGGTTTTAATGAGCCCGAGTGAACGCCAAAAGCCATCTCGCAGCAAAGCTGCCGGGGAAGATCTGCTTCGGCCTCTCAGGAGGAATAACTCTAATCGTAGCTATAAGGACTCTTGCCATTTATCCGGAATGAGTTTTAAGTTGTGTAACACGCGCCCATACCGGGAGGCACCGTCGGTGGGACATGATTTGTAAAGAATAATACAATCCCCCGGGCCGGAGCCACACAATAAACATCACCTAATACTGGGTTCGCGCAAAGCCCCCACGCTAGTCCCGTTGTCGCAACCCGCCGTTTTACGCCGGCCTTATACACCGCTTGCGAACCCATGATAGGTTAGACATACCCAATGGAACCAATTCTCCATCAGTTTAATCTCCGATACATATCACAAGAGCGGCAAGCTTCGCTCCGGCCATGAATTCCCATCTATGGACTCGGTGTCTATGATTTCTCGAGGAGGGGAGGGCAAGGAATGTACACTAAACTTGCATTTTATTTCATTGTAACTACTGATCGAACCAATATTATACTAAAGCTAATACTCCGATGGGCAAGGGAGAAATGCAGGGGCATTTCTCCTAGTGGGAATAGTCCTCTCCCACTGCCTCCTAGTACTCCCAATACGGGAATTATGCTGTAGGTCGAAACTGCGACCGGTAATAGTATGTTCGACTGCTCACCGTGCAACTTAACGTTAAGCCTTGACTCGGGGTCCTGATAAACGTGATTGCAAATGAGCTAATAGACGGAGAGGGTGAGATTACAATGCGGCGGAAGCGGTAGGTAGGCCTCCAGCTTCAAAGCGATACGTGCTGTGAAGTGACCACAGGGGAAACGGTGGGCACGGAATGATCCAAAGAGCTTAGACGCAACACGATTGAGGTGCTGTTAGCCCTCTTTAGAAATATGACGTGGAAGCGAGAAGGGAGCGGCAGTTTCGGCTCGCTCCGAGTCCTCAAGAATGCCAGTGCCTCAAAGGACGTCTAAGTCGGTGGAATGTTATTATGTATGACGATGCCTGCTTACTCGTGGCTTACAGGAAGCAGCTTCGTGAGCGAAGACGTGAACGGGGAGGAGCTCAATGAAAGCGGAAGAACAGTCCAGGAACAGGAGCTCCATCTCAAGCCGAAGTTGCTAAGTATGGCCAACAAGAAGCCAGAAGTGAACAGGCTAACAAAGGAGATTACATCAGCAGCCACCATGCGCAACAGAGCAGGACAAGGAAGTGAAAGACGGGAGGGGGAGGGCGACAAGGGAAGGTAGGGGAGGGCGAGAGCCTCGATGAAGCGGAAGGAACCCGTGAAACGGGAAGACCAACAAGCTCGAAGCAAACGAATTGACCAACGACCAAGAAACATTAGTGGGCGCGTACGAGAAAACAAACAGCACGAGCTACACAGGAAACGGTGAACAGAGCCGGCAGGAAGTCTAAGCAAGAAGAACGATGGGAGGGGATAGGATCCGACCGCCCAAGAAAAGCAAAGCTCACCAAGCACGTGGTAGGGAAAGTTGCGGCCCGCATTTTTATTGCTTCGCGTCCATGGTACCAATGCAGAGGAAACAAGGCCTTAAGGATGAAAACCGAAGCGAGAAACATGGGGAAGCACGAACGAACCAACAATGGCCGGGGCAGACGAAGGCGGATCCATTCGAGAACCGTCAGGCTGTGCAAATTGCCGTCCCTGGCCCAATCAGATCGCTTGGAGGCGCAAACCGGAGAAGAGGTCAGGTATCAGCAAAAATGGCGCACGTGGCTTCGGGTGTCAATGGCGAGCGCGGTAAGCGTGCCCCAACAGAAAAGGGAAGGTGAGCGAAACCCAATGGAAGAAGCAGGCGTGCTCGGGCGGTCGGGGCGCCTAACTCCATGAGGCGCGGCCAAGCATCGCAAGCGGGTGATGCTCGGTCTCAGTGGCATTCTGAAATAAATTCGAAAAACGAGGGGCGTTAGAACGGGAACGGACATAGGAAGTCGAAGGTGGGGCTGGACTGAGAAACCTGATGCGCGCCTAAAAAGACACGCGAATTCCTGCTAGTGAGACCATCACCACCCTGAGAATACGTAAATATCTCTATGGTTTGTTCTCAACGTAGCTTAGGCGTCGGGCGAAGGAAAGGTCTATTCACGTTGGCTCGTGAGCCCAAAACCGGTGGGATGTAACATACTTTCCAGGTTGACGGGATGACGTTCGCTCGGGGTTCACACTGGACGCATCACACAGAGGAAGTGGACCTGCCCTTGTCCATGCACCGTAGTACGCTCCCATCATCCCTCAACTACTCCGTTCTATGGGGTGTTGCTTCTCTAAACCAGACGACGAGATCCTCAAGGACGATGGGCCCACTGAACCGAAACAGGCAACCGATGCTGCCAGTCCAGAACCCAATATTTCCACGGAAATTGTGACCGACCAAGCGACGGCCAGTAAGTACAACCCAACTAACGGCCGCTTCTCAGCTGAAGACTATCCAAAGCTCAGCGTCCAACTCGTTCAACCCATGGCCCTAGGCCCGAGACCTATTTTGGCGGTAACAAGTGCGTCTTCTCCACGGTGGTGATTGGTGGGTAGGTGGTGACCTGACGAGCTTCCTACTACAAATAGCCCTTTAGATTTCACCGGTCAACTCACGGAGAGAACCAAGTCGATGTTTCAAGGGAGTTTCAGCGACGTCTCCCAGGCAAAGGTCAGAGGGCTTGTGGTAGGTCCCTTGCCAGCTTGACGATGAGCTGCATGTGACTTGATAACCACACCTCAGGTTGCCGTCAAGGCTTTCCGTGTCACGGACATTGAAGGGGCCGAGAGTCGAATAGGGCAGCAGCTTGCAGCAGAACTTTACGCATGGACCAAACTTGAGCATCCAAACGTCCTTCGGCCTCTTGGATTTGCCATTGAGGATGGAATACCATGTTTGATCAGCCCTTGGTGCGGAAACGGCACATTGCAGAAATACTTACAGAAACTCCCAGATACTAACCGTCGGCGGCGGCTAGTGAGTGGAATATGGGAGTTATACTGTAGCGGCGCACTTCTAAATTCAGCCCTCAGGTGCGCGAGATCGCTGAAGGTGTCAAACATCTCCACGAGCAGAAGCCGGCAATAATACATGGAGACCTCAAGCCGGTGAGTCAAGAGTTCCGTCTAAGAAACCAATTGCCAAAGACTGACAATGTATGCCAGAGCAATGTTTGCATATCTGACAAGCATATAGCTAAGATATGCGACTTTGGAATCTCCAGACTTGTCGAACAGCTCAGGACGGGCTTGACCACCTCTGGCTCAGTCTCCATCAATACTCGGTATAGTGCACCTGAAATACTCCGAGATGGCCAGCATTCCACCCTGTCATCGGATGTGTTTTCATTTGCCTGTGTTGCTCTTGGTAAGCGCAAATACCCGTCGCAACTCAATGCTCGCTTATCTGAATACTTCCAGAGACGATGTCGGGCAAATACCCTTTCTGGAAGATCCGGAATTCCGCCAGCATAGCCCAGGTTGTGCTTGACAGACAAACGCCTTCACAAGACGACCACCCGGGCGTGGAAGACGCCATCTGGCAGCTCCTTCGAAGATGCTGGAACTACGAGCCGTCAGATCGTCCACACATGGCCGATGTCTGTAAAATGGTACATTTCCCTCTGCAGTACATCTGAACTACCCATTCTAACGACTTCTGGGTAGCTTTCTGAGGTCGGATACGGGTTGTCCATACCTGGGCCTTCTCATTTGGCCGCGCATTTCGACCGTCCTGGACGTGGGGCATCAACTGTCTGAAGCCGCACGATATTACTCAATGGCCCCTTCAGCACACCTGATATCATATGCGATAATATCACACCATGGTGAAGCTTTTAGCTCGTTTTTCTAGGAAGGCATGTTGTGAGAGACGGGTCCGGCCGAGGCCAAGTTGCCAAAAGTTATCGCTCAGCTGCCCGGGGAAAATTTACTTTCTATCCCTTCGTGGGCATCTATGTATAGTGAGTGTTACGATATGTTCAGAAGTGCGTTTTTAGCCACGAGGCACCGTCGGTTAGACATGATTTTTAAAGAGTAATATCACTGGGCCCTTACGTCTGAGCCACTGAGTAAGCTTGGGTCTTGATCAATTGACTCCCAACCCCTACATCTATAACCCTGACTCGTCCTGAAACACTCTTCCCGATGGCTTCTTCCTATCATCCCAGCGGAGGCGAGACAAATAACTTCGGCACTCTCCTCTTCGACAAAACCTCCCGCTGCCTCTGCGATGTTCCGTGACGTCCTTGGGCTGCGCTTGGAGCAATTCGATAGTGCTGAACCCCACCCCGGAGAATTGGCCGTTCCGCCCAGAAGCAGAGTTTGTGGGCGGAGCCTCGGATCTAAAGAACGACGCGACGCATTTCGTCAAGAGCGCCTCTAGATCAGGCTTGCAAGTGGCGCAGTGTGCTTGGACCAACCCGAACAAAACGCGCAGTCGGAGTAAAGTAATAGAATATATATAGACGAATAACGAGCTAAGTCTATGTGGTTTGTTAGGCTAACGGGCCGGGAAGGACACACGGTGAAGTGGAGAGGTGTGAGGGGAACTTCGCCAGGCCGCGGGCGTGAAGGGACCCAACGCCCCATGATATCAGTTTGCCTGCTTTCCGGAGGACGCCAACTGGGTTTTTGGAACGATAGCTTGACCTTAGAGGTTATCCCTGATCATGTCAGCGAACCAGGTGGAAGAGCTTTCCCTGAAAGCGTTCAGACATGCACACCTGAATACTTCCTCGAACTTGCGAATACCCGTATGTCACTTCCTTGTTACAGCTTCGGACCTTTCCTAATCAGGAAACGCGTCTTTCCTCCAAAATCGACCTCGGTCTAGGTTCACGCGTAAGTCCCTGCTCCGGAGCTTACACCGGAGATAAGGGCTTAAATCCATTCATTTTGTAATCTGTTTGTAATGGCTATGTCATCGTGGTTCCGCGCCCAACACGAAAAAGAACCGAGGCGAAGGCCAAGTCGAACGGAGCGTCCTGCTTCACGACCCGAAGTTCTGTTTCTTCTTTTATTTTCGACGGCTCCGCACATACACTAGTGCTTGTGGTGGAAGAATAGACGCGACTTTGTGAGTATGCCCTGCCTCATTGAAATTTCGACTGGCTCCCCCCTCACCAAGCGTCCCGGGCGGTGGCTGCCCATCACCATGAATGGCAACAGTAACTAACAACACCACCTTTCTTTCTGTCCTCAGACGCCAGCGGGCCAACCGTCCGGCAGAACTGCATATTACCTGCGGTCAGCGCCCTTGACATGCTCAACGTCGCCGTCTCCAACCTGTCGTTAAAGCTCGTCAGAGTACCCCTGCAAGCAAGTCATTCGCGCCTCCGGTCCCTCTTCACCGTCCTCGTCGCTTACATCCTCAGCGCGCCAAGAGGCAAAGGCACCCTTGGAGCAGGGGCAACGAAGCTTCTGTTTGTTAATATCGCTGGTGTTGGTTTCGCGTGAGTAACGCAAACATCCTAATAAAAAAGGCCCCCTCCCCAAAATTGCAAGTTACTGGCGGCAAACCCGGCTTTCGGTTCGCATGGCCCAAAAGCTAACTTGAATTCTCTGCTTCTACGTTTATTCTAGAATGTATGACGATTATAGCTTCACCGCGTGGGGTTTCGTCTTGACGCTTCTCGGAGGATTCCTCGCCGCGCTTTGAAGGTCGTCATGACCTCCATCCTTCAAACACCTTCCGCCACTCCCCGGCTCTCGACTCGTTGCCGATCGCTACTGCGGTTACCGCCAAACCAAGTTCCGAGCACGCCTTGCCGCCTTCACCTACGTCCAACGGGCCAATGGCAACAGCCGGGTCGCCCCCGCTCCCCAACACAACCGCTCCTCGTCCAACTTCTCTTCTTCAACGATGTTCCACGCCTCGTCCTCCTCGTTAGCCAAGGGTTCTTCTCCCTTGAAGCGCCTTTTGTCCAAGCGGTTGGGTTCATCACGAAAAGATTCGACGCGGACTTTGGAGACAGCCGGAACGAGGCCGTCGTCTCCACCTGATCGAGCAGCACCCTCTAGACTTGCCCATGCGGATGCCACCCTTGGTGTTCGTGCAGTGCTTACTCTACGCTTGGGTGAGCGTGTAGTTGTATGAAGCTGTGCTTTATAAAGGAGTTGGTTTAGAACGTGGAGTCGACAGAGCTCGAAGGTGCTGCTTTTGGGCGGGATCATCGCTTTTTTGTCGGATATCGTCAGTTTGACCGCGAATCAAAAGAACGGACCACTGAATGTGATTGTGGTAGGTAAGTCCCCGCTTTCTTCCTTTCCTACACGAGAGAAGAACGGCTCACATATATTTGATTCAACAGCCAATGTCAAACCAGTCCTGAACATACTGTTGGCGATGCACACGTTCCACCTGACCATCACCCCCGTCAACTCGATTGACATCGCTCTGACGCTGGCTGGAGGCACGCAGTGCGGTAGCTTGGAGCACGAAAAGAAGAGTCATCGGTTGAGGATGGTGGTAACGATGGCCAAAATAAAATAAGCTTCACGCTTTTTGTCCTTTTGCCTTTCCCCCTCCCTGCAACCCCCCCCCCCACTCTTGCATAGGTTACGTGCACCAAAAAAGCTGAATTTTCCGCTATAAATGAAAGTGGTCTAAAGATATCAATTCTGCACGTAACCTTGCTCTCAGTGCCCCAAATTGCAACAATCCCCGTTATCCACTTTTGGAGCACATGCCCACCGCTGCCCCTGTTGATGCGGTTCTAGTGCCAAAAACCCGAGTTTCGACGGGGAAAAATCTTCAAATTTCGTCCAATTTGGCCCGATCATCTTGGAACAGGCAACGAATTCGAGGCACGATTACCATGTTGCTTCGTGTCCATACATCTAGTACATTACCATCCGCCCCGACAGTGCGGTCGACCTGATCAGGACAGAGGTCTCACGCCTCGTTATAGAATTGGTTCGCACCCCTCCGAGAAAAGACGAGATCAACGGGGGAGGAGAAGTCGGGGGAAGGGGCAGAATCGGAACGGACACAGGTCGGATCCAACTGCCGAGGCGAGGACCGAAAAAGCGGATCGGCGTTAAAGGACACGCTCCTTCCTGCTGGGTTGAGCGAGTCGGGCGAAGGCGAGGGGCATGGCAGGCAACTTATACGTAATGGCTGTTCAAGCCAAAAACGCTAGAATGTAACCTGTTTTCTAGGTAGACGTCCGCCTGCGGCCTACCAGGCGACCTCCGAGTGGTTACGGATGTATCACGCAGAGGGAAGTTGGATATGACCTTGTCATGCACCCGACATCGTAGTACGCTTCCCTCATCCATCGTAGTACTCTTCCCTCACCCATCCACTACGACTTTCTATGGGGTGTTGCACTTCTAAGCAAACCGCCGACACATTCCGGGACGGTGTGTCCACTGAACCGAAACCGGCAACCAATGCTGCCAGTCCGAAAACTAAGATTTCCGGAGAAAGGTTAGACCGCAGTCTCCAGATGGCTTTGCCGCGGCCTGACATAAGTGTCTTCGATAGTGATGAGCAGGGCTCGCTGGTCGCCCGGACAGATAGTACCGTGGTTGAGGCCCCTGGGCAAGGTTCGGCGGAAACTGCGCCCATCCAACATCCGCCCGGTGAGTGCAACCCAGCAGACGGCGGCTCATCAGCTGAAGGTTATCCAAAGCTCGGCATCAAACAGATCCGTCGACCGATAAGCCTTGGCGCTCTAGCTAGTGGGTCTCCCCCACGGTAGTGATCGCCAGCCGATGACATAACCAGCTTCTACTGCAAATAGCCCACCCCAGACACCATCCCGAGCGCCGGCCCTGCTTACTCCCCCCGTACAGTCTCGCCTGGAGAACGGGTCTACTCGACCTGATGAATCCCCCAAATCCCATCGTCAACGCTTGGGGGTCAAGCGATCCGCGTCAGACATGAAATCCCCCTTTAAAATTCATGAACTACAGGGCCTGTTGCCGGCAGGTGGGGAGCGCTCGGAGAGACTCAAAGCTTTAGATCGCACCGGTCAACTCACGGAGAGAACCAAGCCGAAGTTTAAAGGGGGTTTCAGCGATGTCTCAAAGGCAAAGCTCGGAGATCGGGTCGTATGTCCCTTGTCAGCTTTATGATGAGCTGCATCTGACGTGATAAATTCGTCAGGTTGCCGTCAAGGCTTTGCGAAGCACGAACGTGGAAAGCGAAGAAGAGACAGTACAAATGTCCAAGCGACTTGCAAGAGAAATTTACGTATGGGCCGCACTTGATCATCCAAACGTCCTTGGGCTTCTCGGATTTGCCTTTGAGGATGGAATACCATGTTTGATTAGCCCTTGGTGCGACAACGGGTCATTGCAAACCTACCTTCAGAAATCTCCCTATGCTAATCGTCGACGGCTGGTGAGTGGAATATGGGAGTATATTGTGACGAAGCACCACTAAATTCAACCCTCAGGTGCGCGAGATCGCCGAAGGTCTCAGGTATCTCCACAAGCAGACGCCGCCAATCATCCATGGTGACCTCAAGACAGTGAGTTAAGGGTTCCGTTTAAGAGACCGGTTGCCAAAGACTAACGATGTATGTTAGACCAATGTTCTCGTAACTGACCAGCATTCAGCCAAGATATGCGACTTTGGAACATCCAAACGTATCGAGCAGCTCAGCACGGGCTTCACCACATCTGACACAGTCTGCAACACTACTCGGTATAGCGCACCTGAAATACTCCGAGATGGCCAACATCCCACACTGTCCTCGGATGTGTTTTCATTTGCCTGTGTTGCTCTTGGTAAGCGTAGATACCCATCGCAACTCAATGCTCTCTTATCTGAACGCTTCCAGAGACGATGACGGACAAATACCCTTTCTGGAAGATTCCGAAAGATGCCGGTGTAATCACTCAGGTTGTGTTTCAGAAGCAAATGCCTTCACCAGAAGACCA
This sequence comes from Tulasnella sp. UAMH 9824, assembly GCA_019633595.1. NCBI lineage: Eukaryota > Fungi > Basidiomycota > Agaricomycetes > Cantharellales > Tulasnellaceae > Tulasnella > Tulasnella sp. UAMH 9824. Next base: position 56,087 of record WSUI01000094.1, read on the forward strand.
CCCGCGTATGGAAGACGTTATGTGGGAGCTACTCCGAAGATGCTGGAACTATGATCCGTCGGGTCGTCCAGATATAACTGATGTCTGTCAAACGGTACATTTCCCTCTACAGCCCATCTAAATTACCCGTTCTAACGACTTCTGGGTAGCTTTCTCGGGCGGGATACGGGTATTCCACTGCCAACCATCCGCCCACACCTCGCGTCCGGTCCGCAAAAACCTGCTGAATCCGTATGATATGATTGAATGGCTCCTTCAGCACATATGATATTGCATGCAGTGATAGCGCACTATGGTGGGAGCTTTTAGCTCTTTTTCTAGGAAGGCATGTGGGACCAGACGAGTATGGATCACCTTGCTCCGTCAAGGTCTCTCCCAACAACGTATTTATGTAATCATGCGCGGTGCCGGCTGCAGGGTCCTCGTACCCCATCGGCAGTTAGTCGGTGCTTCATTTGTCCTCGCCCCCCGAACACCCCGACACCCCGCTTTCCGTTCGTGTCTAGGCAATTTGATAGAACGGTTTGTTTCACCTGTCTCGAGCAATTTATTGCCTCGCATATGATATCTTTTATATATATTCCACAGATCGCACGAGTGTGCAAGTCCTTTTGTGCTCTAGCAACATTATTGCTGCAATTGCGCCTTGACCCATTTGATAGAACTCGGTTATTCACGTTGCATAAGACCTTACCTAAACCCTGTAAACTGATTTCAAACTGTTTTGGGCAGGTATTATTCCTGCCCGTTCTCTCTAGATCTGTCACGGCCATATTAGTTTGTTAATGAGCAAGGGAGCCCAGGAAGGACAAGACCGACGAGGTCGTCTGCCTCTATTGGGGGTCGGCATCAATCTTGGTTTACGCTCAAACAACTAGATCACTCGATAATACCCCATTCTTTTCCGTGTAGCCCAGGCTTGCACCATTTTCGCGCAATAAATTGTGTGATGCCGTTGGCCTATTCATCGATGTATCTTGGTCTCCCGCTATTTCACAAAGCCTCATCCTCAAAAAGGAATCGCAAGGAGCTTCCACAGCTACCTTGTAAGTCACTCCGATATACATGGTCCGATACGCGGAAGAAAGGAGAACAGTGAGCTAGCACATCCAAGTTGATTGTTTCGTCTCATGTGGCCTGCCGTGTTTCACACTTGACCCGATGACAATCTGGTCTAGTATTATGTGAAATAGTCAAGAATACTATGTCGGTGCACTGTAATTCGGCCGCTGGTGCGTGCTTGGACACCCGAGCAAGGTGCTCGACGCACGGCACGTGCGAACCAAGTGAGGCCGAGTGAGTGCCAAAAGGTCAACTTTCGCCTCAGCTAACCAAGACGATTTGCGTTCTGTCCCATAAGAGGAATGACTCTTAGTGTAGCTGTAGGAGCTGTTATGATATATACCGAAGCATCTTTAACTAGACATGATTTCAAAGAGCAATATCATCCCTTACGCTTGAGCTACAGGTTGAACTTCGATCGATACTGGTCTCACACGAAGCCTCCAGCCTCTCCATTTATAACCTCAACTCGTCGGGCTGAAACAATTTCTTGATGGCCTTTTCCTATCATTTCAGCGCACTCGAGACCAATAAATTCAGCACCCTCCTCTTCGACTGATTTCCCCGCTGCTTCTCCGATCTTGCGCAAAACGTCATTGGGCTGCGGTTCCCCCAACTCGAAAGCACTGAACGCAGAAGAAGCCACCAGGATAATGAGGGGCTCCCCTAAGAAGCAAGGTTTGTGTGCGGTGCCTCGGATACAAAGAAGAACGCGACTTCTTTCGTGAAGATCGCCTCCAAAGCTTGCCCTGTGATGGCGATGCCAAGCTTGGATCCCAGAAGCAAAGCGTGGGCTCTGCCACTGGCCTTGAAGATGCCGATTATTGGCGTTCCAGGAAAGTAAATGCTTGCGAAGGAACTTGAAAATGGGTTGATGTTGAGGCTCAGTTTTGATGGCCGAGCGACGAGGCTCGGGGATCGTGTTCGCTCCAAATAGGCCTTTCCTAAGGATCGTGTAGGGGGGGACCGACGACCGGTGACGCCCAGACCGACCAGAACAGAAACGCGAAGTCGGGGCGCCTGAAGTGATAGACGACACAAAAGCGAACAAAAACCAAGTGTACGCGGTTTGTCCGGGGCTAAAAGGGCAGGAAGGGCATGCGGCGAAGGGGAATCTCAGTTTTGTCACGAGAGCCTCCCAAGGTTGCCCTGTGGTGTTGACGCCAAGCTTGGATCCCAGAAGCAAAGCGTGGGCCAGACTACTGGTCTCGAAAAGGTGTTGGGCAAAGCGGGCCGGGCCGGGCTTGGGCAAGCTTGAGCCCGGCAGGTTACCAATAAGGGTTCCCGCCAAGTGCGGGAGGCCATTAGGGACCTGCACTAAAATCCATCTCTTTGAAATCCGCGGATCGAAGGGATGGAGGATCCCCGACCCTCTGATTGAGCGAAGCCAGAGGGAGGGTTTTCTCAGCCCAAAATGTTCAGGCACGGTGTACCCGTTTGCTCCGCTCTCTCCCTCGGCTCTAACTGCTGCGCTGATTAGACTAGCAGAGATTGCCAATTGCCGTGAAGCATCAGCTTCCCCTCATATTCTCATTTCAAACGGCCTTGTGTGCTTCCTATGTACTTTCGTTCTCGTTACGCATTCTCTTCATGAAGTATACGTAATCATTCTCCGAACAGCTTTCCAAACTCCCGTTCCTGTCGTGTTTCCACGTCCTCGCCCCACCTGTCTCCTCACTACCCACACACACAGAAATTCTTTGGTACTACAAACGAACATCACAGGAATGAGATCCTAAAAGGTATAATCGGGGAACGAAGCGTGTGCCGCTACGGTTGTGGTATGTTAGCACAACAACTTTCTCCATAGCGAAGGACGAGTGTCTCGGTGCCGATAGCCGGCGAACGCGAGGCCTTCGCCTCGTCACAAATTCCGAGACGGGTTCTTTCGCGGCTATTCACATAGACCAGCTAGTAGATACATGCTGAAGCATCAAATCAGTTGTGGGTTTGGTGATAATTTCCCAAAGAGGCGCCTAAGAGGCAGTCCGATTCATTAGGGGGCTAATTGGCTATTGTCTCTTTGTGTAATATATTTATAACCGAACTTATTAAATCATACAATATGCGCTTCCTGGCCAGAGGGTCGGGGAAATGGCGCTTGTGCGTGCCGCTACGATTCAGATTAAATCGACTGCAGCCGAGAGACTGGTTTGCCAGCTCTCAATATATTAAGGGTGATTACGTCAGCGGTCTCGCAAAGTTAAGAGGGTCATCGTCCGATTCAAGATGGGAAAATGGCATTAATTTTGCCATCCCTCGGAAGGCTCGATTGAGAGGCCTATAGAATCAGATTGTCGCAGATCTAGAAGGGGATTGGCGTTCACTGTAGACAGAATCTGGAGAAGGTTCGTTTTTCGGCCCGCCCCTCCTCCAATCCGACAATATATGAGTCGAGCTTCCAAGTATGCCGCCGCAGCTTTGGCATACTCCCCCCTCGTGAAGTAGGCGCGTTCCAACCATTCAGTCGAGCTGGCATTTGATCCCCCTTTTGGGAGAAGGTGTCACGGGCATGGGCGAAGGCCTTGGAATACTCCTTTCGTCTACAGTGCACGTCCCCTAATCCCTGAACCAATCAAACGAATCTGTACCCATATGATTCGCTCCAGGACTATGAACTGGGAACTGGCTACCGCGTTCGTTCGGCGGAACTCAAGCAATCTCGAGATACGTTGCAAAACGTGTTACCGACCGGTTTCCTACTGAGATGGATATTCTCCGGTTCCTGTGAAGCATAATTATTGACATGATTTTGTACTTTTCCACTTTTTAACCGGTGTATTTTCGGGGATAGGGAGAGCACAGGCATCAAATGGTCGAGCCAGCTGCTAGAGTTGCCTCCACGATTAGTCATCATACCAACCGTGGGAGGTCGACGAGCAGGGAACTCGAACGAGAACCCCCACTGCGAACGGCCCGCAACTGTTACCAATGATAGTTCCACGACAAACCCAACTTGATACTCGTAGATCCACCAGCTGCCCGACATGCGACAACATGTTGAACTGGGTCTGGCCAAATGGCTAGTCTAGACCACGTGAGCGTGCATGACAAGCCTCCCGACGCGACGATCAAGTCCTTTTGCCGAGCTTACAATCGCCGAGAAGCAGCAGGTATTTCGTAAGACTTCCCAATGTACGTCATTGCTTTCGGGAAATGCTAATGGCTGCGAAAGGTCGTGCCCTTCAACCCTGTCTATTCCCCTACCCCGAAAACTTAAAAGCGGAGAGCTCGGATTCATCCGGTCACGATTGTGCACCTACATTCAACTTGGATACCAGAAAGCTAGGCTTGTGTATACATGCAGCGGTTTATTGGTGTCTTTGCTTCAGTATAAGGTGTTGGGAGCTCGGTTGTCTTTTCGATCTTCGCAGAAATTCTACGAGCGTTCAAAAAGGCAAGAGCGGTGTCCATGGTTGGCCTCGGCCTCACCACACACACCCTGTCCTATCTCCACGAGCTAGCGGTTCGACGTTGATCGATGAGCACTGCAACCCGTTGTCACTGAACCCCGTCATTAGAACTTCAATTATTCACTCTATTCTCTCAATATGCTTCGTTTGACGACAGGGCCGGGCGATCTCAAGTTGCCGACCCATATTTCAAGCGGGCAATTCCGTATCACCCTTCGATCTAACTCAACTCTTCAACTTCTGGCATCCCCTATCCATCTTCGTCTGTCGACTTCAACTCGCTATGGGCAGTCGCCACTCGAAAACTGCACGTGAAGTGAATGATCATCACGGGCGCAAGCCTCTCGCAGAACAACCGCAACGTCAGCGATCAGCTCCTTCGACCCAAAAACCACCAAATACCAGTCCATCTTTCAATTCCCCTAGCTCCGGACATGAAAAACGCCCACCACAAAACCGTAGGGAACAGGCGCCCCCGAGGTCATCAAGGTCTGCGGTTCAGAGATCCAATCCGTTGGCGAATCCATCGCTAAGCAGAGAGACCGAAACATTGTACTGTAGGCTCATGAAATTTAAAAGTATCTTTGGGCTTCACTCAAATCACTCTGGAAGCACAGTCGGCGCGAACTCCCTTGCACCGGAGACATCTCTTTCGCCTCCCGGTCGTCAACTACTGGATCCTTCAGCAAAAGATCATCCAACTGTTATATCAGATGCCGCAAGCAACGTTAAAGATGCATACCAATCCAAACCAGCTAGTGCCGGAGCAATCGAAGCAAACGTCGATTGTCCGCCGAGCAATCCCGTGAAGGTTCGTCCGCCCAAGACGCCAAAACCTCGCGGGCACCCACCTCAGGATGAGAATGTCCCGCCCACGAAAGTGTCCCTGATTGGGGCAATAAGCCAGGTTCACTACGTGAACGAAAGGAGAGAAGTGGCAGCGGGTACTTCGGTCGATGAAGCGGATCGTGCGGAAATACACTGTATGTTCGATCGTTTCACCGCATCCAAATATCCCACTCAGATATTTGCTAGTAAATGCCAAAGCCCCAACAACGCCTCCGATTTCTTTCTTCCCGCCTTCCCCGGCCCCTGATACAGCTTTGTACAGTACTCGGTGTGTAACATCTATTGCCAGTGCCGTGACTGGACAACCCGTGATGCGACTCTCATGATCAGAACCGACGCGGTCAATACACCGGCTCAGGGAGCGTCTCAAAATTCACAGCCTTTCATCCGTCATCACCAATCAAATATCCTTAAGAAAATCTATTACATACGCAGATTTGGCCTCCACCTTAGGGCTGACGGCTCTTCGCCAGGCCTACAACCATCTGCATCAGTCACGTCCCTACCTGTTTTCACATCGTCAGCAGCTTCGCGCCCGACCGAGATACATAGAGAAGCTCCACATCTTCCGGAACCCCCAAGACAACCAGTTAAGCGTTGCGTATCATTGAACGAGTTACGCCAAGGGTTGCTTTCAACTAGTCGATCAAAGAACTTCAACGCTTTGGACCTCACTAAGCAACTACCCGAGAGGCTTGAAATAAAAAATTCTGGAGGATTCAGTGATGTCGCGCAAGCAAGGCTCGGCGGCCGTCTGGTAGGTTCTTCCCAATGGGGTTTGTCTGTATCTGACAGGCTAATTTCACCAGGTTGCTGTAAAAGTATTGCGAGCTACAGAGATGAGCCCTTCTGATGAGTGCCGAATGAGGAAGCGGCTTGGGAGAGAGATTCATGTGTGGGCTGGACTTGATCACCGTTATATCCTGGAACTGCTTGGGTTTGCCTTTGTGGGCGGCAGGCCTTGTCTGATCAGCCCCTGGTGCGAGAATGGCACATTGCAAGAGTATTCGCAGACGCGTAAGGACATTAATCGCCGGATTCTGGTGAGCGACTGTCGAGATATTGCTCTTCCCAGTACTTACGGGATGCTACCCTCCAACGAGGTCCGCCAAGTTGCTGAAGGTCTCAACTATCTTCATATGCATACGCCGCCAATTGTCCACGGTGATTTTAAGACTGTTAGTCTTGATTTCGTTTAGTTCCCCAGCTGCCAAGTATTGATGATGGGGTTTCAGGCGAACATTTTGGTTACCGGTGACGGTGTCGCAAAGATATGCGACTTCGGGGGGGCGAAGCATCTCGGAGAGACCGATACAGGTTTCACTACAGCTGGAATAGTCCAGAACACTGTCCGCTACACCGCTCCCGAGATAATTCGGGATAGCGTTCATCCAACCCTTGCATCGGACGTGTATTCTTTCGCCTGGGTCGCTCTTGGTAAGCGGTCGCGAATTCCACGCCCTTTGTCAACCCCTCCCGCTTACAACAAGTACCAGAGACCATGACGAGTAGAGCTCCGTTCTGTGGCATCCAGAATCTTGCTACAGTGATAAACAAGGTCGTATGGGAGAGACAGACACCTTCTCCGGTGGACTACCCGGAACTTAAGGACGAAATCCTATGGGGGCTTCTGCAACGATGTTGGAGCTACGACCCTTTAGATCGTCCAACAATGATCGAAGTTTGTGGTGAGGTATGTATTCTCCTTTGAGTGCTTCGTGAGATTTCCCATCCATTGATCACGAATTTTTATAGCTCGCTGCGGCTCAGTACGGACCTCATGCTGCCATCTATTGAGACAGCCTGGAGCTGTCTGATGTCGCTCTACAAGGCCTGCCACAAGCATAACTCCAAAAATAGTTTCTCAGTGTAGCCTTAAACTCGTAGCCAAATGGTGAGAGTTTCGAAGGAAGCAATTGCCAGGAATGCGATCAGTGGACATCACACTTCATGCATCATAGGATAGAGTCGTATATTTGTATCGATAATGATCTTATAATGTCTTTATAACCCAAAAAAAGCTCAAAGCGAAGACACACATGCGTACGCGTCTACCCCGGGGCTGGAAAGTAAAACCGCTGATAAATGACTAAGAGACTTTGTTATATCTGAAATGCCTATCTTAGGGAGTGCTGTGCGACCCTTAACAACACAGCCTTCTCTTCGCACTGCATTTGTTATACCTCCCACATAATCCAGAGCGGGAACTATGCAACCAAAGCAAGTTCACCCAACTTCAAACTCTAGAGATTCAGCGTCCTATCTCAGGTTCACGACAGGTCTTTACGTTTCCAAGCAAAAATCGGTCAATGGTTCCAGCGGTACATTTGACACTCGACAGCTAGATCACAGCAGCTGAATCCCAAGTTCTCCTTCCAATAGCGCTACACCCTTGGGAAATAAGCCGTTATTAGATCCCGTGTCTTTTATCAGTATCAGAAAAAGGGCACCTTGAAGCGAGCCTTAGCAGGACCCGCAAACAATGTCCCTGTGATTCCGCTCAACATGCGTGTACATTCTGAAAGTTATAGTGAAGGCACTTTAGATGCTTGAAAGTGTTCCGGATCATCCAAGTAACAACCAAAAGGAACACTAATGCCTAAAGCGGAAAATTGCTGGTCTGAAGGTAGGTAGAACATTCATCGAGTACATCGGTTTCACTTCGGTCGGCAGTATTTCCCATCATAACCAAATTTACCGAAGTTATGAATGCCAAAGTTGTGCAGCAGCGAAGAAGATACAAGAGAAACGTCTCTTGGCGTGGCGCAAGCTCTGACCCGACACACGCTGAGTAAACTCTCTCTGACTTGTTCGGATCCTTGGCTCTGCGATGCAGTGGGGACTCTACGCAAGGAGCAATTACTTATGGGAGTTCAGAGGCAATAAGTACGCGTATCCAGAGCTCGCTCTCGCGTCGTTAACATCGAGTCAACGAATACCAAGTCAGACGGAAACTGCTCATGTGCGTTGCAATGGGTGGGTAGAAGGTGAGATGCATTGTCCGAGTACTATTATGGACTCTACGGCATCCCAAAGATAATGAAAGGAGCGTTACTGTTCTCTATAATTCCTCAAAAGCCACAATTAGTGATCGACCCGGAATGTCATCTACGTCGAGTCACAGACTATACTGAGTTTCAGAACGACATATGGTGGTCTACATTTAAATGGTTTCGATTTCGAGAGCACCGAAGTACGTCCATCAATGAAAAAAAGGCTGCCGGAGAGTTGTTCGCAGCTTTTGAGCGCCTGAAGGAAATAGACCCTTGCTCGACAAGTAGTAATGTAACCAACTGACAACTTCGACCGGTGTAATGCGGTATTTTATCAATACTTTCGTCATCGCCAACCATGCGTAGGTTTATGCCATACTTCTACTGGCGAGCTTTTCTAATGGATTCGCTCCTGCTTGAAGTACTTTGATATCATCAACCTGTCTACCTAGGGCGCCCTTTTCTGCCGGTTTCCTCACTCCCACCATCCCGCCGCATCCAAAGCATATAGTGGGGGTGCGCGCTATCAACGCCCACGCAGACTCCACTGTCTTCCGGGGAATTTCATTTGGTCTGCGCTATGTGCAGCTCGACAGCCTGGCCTGCGGGGACACCTTGACCGAACTCCAGCGGCTCTACCATTACCCCATGAAGCCTTTTCTGACTATACCCGAAGAGAGATATATATATTTCACTCCGTTGGTTTTCCGTTGATAAGAGCACGAAATTTACTTTCCTTCTCTGGATGATCGTCTCCAACAACCAGACTCGATTGTGAGAAACGAGTCTCCGATTGCAATCATCAAGCAGCACTGCCTACGTCGTGAGACGACAGGAGCTTTGCACGTACTTTCCAGCACGAAATCAAGCGAGCCAGCCTTCTGGTCCAAATCACTATCGGCTCCAGCCTGGGCGGGGGGAAAGCTATTGATTGGTGATGTGGCCTCCTTTACCAATCGAATTAACCATGAATGGTTTGATTGAAGCGTCATTTTAGTGGATGGAGATCTGAAAATATTTTATAGAAACTCTATCTAGTTGGCGACACCATGGAGAAGGTCAGAAGTGCCTTCCTCACCCAACCCGCCCCGTATCCACGAGGTACTCGTCCGCTCGGGATCTCGATAATCAAGAAACACTGCAACCTGCGCCATTTACACTTTGTATACAAACCCTGCATTGTTCCAGATTGATATCTTGGTTTCTGTCACTATGATGATGGTGGCTCTCCTCTTTTGTGTGACACTTCATATTCAAAACGAGCATATCAGACCCTTCAGTCTAACCGAACACTTCAGTTTCACATACCTTGAGCCGTGCCTCGTTCATCTGGTCCAACGTCCTATGGGCATATCCTCTTCCAAACCAGGCGAGCCAAAGAGCCCTCGCAAACCTCCACTTCGCAGGACAAACACGCAACCTGGGCAGCCTGCTCCGCCGAAAACGGTGGCACCGCCGGCCACTCCACGAGCCAACATTTCCACTGCTCGATCTAGCATTGAAGAGCAAACTCTGAGTAGGCAGGCGTCCCGGGTGGCCTCAAGATCTGGCGGCCTGGGATTCGATCCGTCGGTGGTTTCATTCCAGAGCAAAGGGACCGGAAGATCGAATCGTAGGCTCCCCAACAAAATACCGGCCATCTTTAGATTTAACTCAAAGCAGCCTGGACGCGCAGAAGAACAAAGTTTCCGGACGCGGACGCCGTCTCCTTCACCCTCCACGAGACCACTACCGGAAACTCGAACCAATGACCTCGAAAGAGGTGCGCCATCGAAAGCTTATGAGATGAACGTCCAGCAGCTTAAGCCCGCCGCGCCAGAAGCGCTACAAGTAGACCAGGGCGCCCCGCAGACCGGGTCCATCCACTCTGAAGTCCTTGACGCCAAGGCAACAATTGGCCGCGGTGCTGAAGCTATATCGTTCCCGAAAGACCCTCGGAAGGAAATTACCGGTCGAAATCAGCCCTGGAGTGAAGAGGGACTTCCAGTAAATGGTGCAAAAACGCGTAACACTAATCTCTCTGGTATGTCCCTTTAATGAACTAGAGTTTCTTGATCTGAAATTTATCTGAAGCTGGGAATAACCGTATACCGCCCTCGATCGTTGTTTCTCCTCCTCCTTTAACTTCTCATACTCGCGTGGACAGTTCTAAGTGCGTTCAACAACAGCAGTAATTAATGACAGTGACATGACGAATTTCCTAATGAAACTAGCCAGCCCGGGACACCAGCATTGCCACTATTGCAACCCTTTCCTCACCGCCGCCAAAGAAGCGTCTTTAAGAAACTTGATTGCATCCTCAAATATTTTCTTCACTCGAGAACCAGCGGGTCCTCGTCGCTAAAACCTTCTGCGTCAGTCAAGAGTCTACCTGTATTCCCCGTCACGCCGCCAGTGGCCTTTCAACCAATTGACCCAGGCAGGAGATCTCCCCCTCCCTCCAACCGTCCAAGATCACAGAGTCTGCATCGCGTCTCGCTTAATGAACTACGGGATCGCTTGCTGCCAACGAGTGGGAAGAGCTCGAAGAAACTCGACGCTTTGGATTGCACCGGTCTACTCAGGGAGAGAACAAAGACTAAGTTTCCCGGGGGTTTCAGCGATGTCTCGCAAGCAAAGCTCGGAGACCGCGTGGTAGGTGCCTTTTCAGCTGAGTGGGCGGCTTCCCCTGACTCACTGGCATTGTTAGGTTGCCGTCAAGGCATTGCGAGCCAGGGACGCTGACCCTCTCGACGAACTTCGAATGAGGAAGCGGCTTGCAAGAGAAATCTACGTATGGGCCGACCTTGATCATCCGCATGTCCTCGAATTTCTTGGATTTGCCTTTGAGGATGCAACGCCCTGTTTGGTTAGTCCTTGGTGCGAAAACGGCGCATTGAATCATTACTTGCAGAAATATCCTGGTGCTGATCGTCGGCTGCTGGTGAGTGCACTGTGGAGGCCACAACGTTAAGACCCGCTTGTACATCCTACTCCTAGGTGCGGCAAATTGCCGAAGGACTCAAATATCTCCATATACAGACTCCGCCAGTCATTCATGGTGACTTCAAGACGGTGAGTCGGGGATTACAATCGAGAAACCGAGTATTCGGAGACTGACGGCGTACCCCAGGCCAATGTTCTAGTGACCGACAAACACATCCCTAAAATATGCGATTTCGGAAGCTCCAAACGCGTTGAGGAAATCCAGAC